>CAUYLG010066827.1:0-57044 GCA_963573385.1 Cacajao melanocephalus
TTAGACTGCATTCTAGCCTGGGCAATAGAACAAGAATCCCGTTCTCTCTCCCTCTTTCTCTTCCTCTTTCTTTCTCTCGTACATTCTTTTTTTTTCTTTCTTTCACTCTCACTTTCTTTCCTCTCTTTTTCTTTCAAAAAAAAAAATAAATTAAAAAAAAAAAAAAAAAAAAAAAAACAACAACAATGGTTTTATAGGTAACAAAAACAGGACCAGAGTAGCAGTACTGACTTAAAGAACTTGTTACTCAAAATGTAACAGAATATAAACTTTATTAGGTTGAGCATTTGCTTACTTCCTTTCCAATGAAACAAAATTTTAGCACACACATACCTGTGGAACCATTGCAACCCTCTGGTTTCTTTTAGGTGACCTTGTATTTATTTGCCTATCATCTTCATCAGAAAAAAGTCGACTTCGTTTTGAATTTCTGAAAGGCTATGATAGAAATGTTTTCATTTAATGAAAAACTGAACCCTCCCATTTTTGTTCCAAAATACAATTCTATACTTGGAAAACTGAACTAACTCTGGATTATCAGCAGTATGGAAGGATAAAGTATGGGCAATGCAAAGCACACAAAGCCAAATATAAATAATCTCAGATTTAGAAAGCAGTAAGATGTATTTATGCAAGTTGCTTATGAATGAAATACCTAGCTGATAAATAAAGTAAAACTTGAACCCCAAGTCTCCTTAGTACACTGGCAGCCTTGGACAGTGATGATAGGAAAATAAGTTCTGGAAATTTCAGTTCAAATTATGTTGGTGCTTGGGTTAATACCAACTGGGTGTGTGACATGATACATCTGCTGCATAGGGTTGGGCTAGGCCAAAGATTCTAAATCACTCTAGAAGAGTAAGCCTAAATATGTATACTATTACACTAGATCTGCTGTCAAAAATTGTTAACCAAATTTTCATCTGTAAATAAGAATATAAGATACATAATGAAAGGTATCTGACAATTACCCACAGAACTAGAAAAATTGTACATCATACACTTAAGGGTCTGTAGCAGGAAAAATCTTACAGTTCACCCTAGGTTCAGATGTTTCATTAATAGAAACAGAAACAATATCCCAATAAGATCCACATCCTTTTCAAAGCCTTCTCCCATCACTCATGCCTATTTGGAAGAGAAACAGGTGCAGAGGGCTAACAACATATGGGCAGCATCCACTCAGGTATATGAACCCTTGAAATTAAATCCACTCTGGCTGGGCACAGTGGCTCATGCCTATAATCCCAGCACTTTGGAAGGCCAAGGCAGGAACATCACTTTAGCCCAGGTACCAGCCTGGGCAACATAAGGAGACCCCATCTCTACAAAAAAATTTAAAAAATTAGCCGGACATGGTGGCACACACCTGTAGTTCCAGCTACTTGGGAGGCTGACGGGGGAGGATCGCTTGAGCCTGGAGGTTCCTGACCAGCCTGGGCAACAGAGCGAGACCTCATCTCAGAAAAACAAAAACAAAAAGAAATTAAACCCACTCAAGTCTTGATACTCTAAACATGAAGCCCTGACATGAAGTCCGTTCTACACTGTCCCCCTTCTCTGACCACAAGCAGAGAAGACGAAGGGAATGAAGATGATGGAATTACATAGTAAGGAAAGCCCCACACATTCACTGTGGTCAGTTGCCCAGGCTACTGTGACTGCTGCTGTCTATCCCAACTCCGGGACTGTTTCAAGATAGACCCTTAAAACCTCCTGGCTACCTGGCAGGGCAGGAGAGAAAAAGAGTTCCTAAAACTGTTAGTCATGTCAATTATATGCTCAGCTCTACTTCCCACTTCTAAATGCACTTACCTTTGACCTACACAAGGATTTTTTCTTCTTTTTGGCTATACAAGACTTTGATACCTTACTACTTTGACACTTTGCAGGTATCAAAGCCATGTAATATTTTTTGCATATCTAATAAAAATATAAGTTGTAGTTTTTTTTTTCCTAATTAAAGAAACTATTATACAATTATTGAACAAATGCTTAATGATAACCAGATTATCACTGGCTACAGATTAATTTACCTAAATAAGATCAAATAGTGCCTAATGACACTTGAGGTTGGGAAAAAAGCTTGTAAATTTTTTACTGTGCTGCAAGAATTTACACATATGACAGTAATACAGACAACTTAGCTAGAATTATTCTGAAGTGTAAGAAAAACTCACTCCTTACCATTTCCACAGCAGGGCTTGTATTCCTGCCTTTCCAAACAGGTGTTTTCTGTAAAGAACTGTACTTTTCATTCCATGTGTTAGATAAGCTTCCCTCTGTAATAAATAATACTAATAAAATTTTGGCTGAGTTCAAAAGATTTCATACTATGAATATTGTCTTTTTAATAATAGCCATATATCTAAAATATTCACCAATATGAAAAAAATATACTGACCATAATAATTTTAGTCTACTACAAATGAAAAAGCGCTTCTGTGTATTTTTCTTTCAAACTCTCTAAATAATTTGATAAAGCAATGCATCTTGAAAGTATTAAATGTCCATACTGAAACACGTAATTCTTTTTTTCTTTTTGGATTTTTAATAATTTCTCCATTCCAATTTGCCAAGAACAACCTCATAATTTTTGGTACAATTCTGAAAGCAGGGGAATAAAAAATGGAAAAAGCCCTTTCTAACCTTGAATTTAGAGCATTTTTTTCCGTTTTTTGTTTTGTTTTTTCTGTGAGACAGAGCACTTGCTCTATCACTCAGGCTGGAGTGGAGTGGCACAATCTTGGCTCACTGCTATTTCTGCCTCCTGGGTTCTCCTGCCTCAGCCTCCTCAATAGAGGAATTACATGTGTGTGCCATCACGCCCAGCTAATTTTTGTATTTTTAGTAGGGACAGAGTTTTTCCATGTTGGCCAGGTTGGTCTGGAACTCCTGACCCCAAGTAATTCTTGCCTCGGCCTCCCAAAGTGCTGAGTTTACAGGAGTGAGTCATAATGCCGGGCCTGTATTTAGGGCATATTTCTAAATGTTTTCTGCTATAATATATGAAACATTTGATATATAAAGAGAAAATTAGGCAAGATGCAATGGCTCATGCCTATAATCCCAACACTTTGAGGCTGAGGTGGGTGGATCATTTGAGGCCAGGAGGTGGAGACCAGCCTGGCCAACATGGTGAAACCCCATCTCTACAAAAAATACAAAAATTAGCCAGGCATGGTGATGCACACCTGCAGTCCCAGCTACTCAGGAGGCTGAGGCATGAGAATCGATTGACCCATGAGCTGGAGGTGGCAGTGAGCCAGGATATTGCTTCACTGCACTCCAGCCTGAACAACAGAGCAAGACTCAGTCTCCAAAAAAAAAAAAAAAGAGAGAGAGAAATGAGTTTAATATTGGGAGAAACAGAATAATGGAATACTTTTTAAGGATCACAAAAGAACAGAGATGGGATGGAGTTGATCCTGCTAGGCAAAGAAACTGGGGCATTCTGGAAGACAAGTGGTCTTCTCAAGCAAGAAGTATTTAATTTGGTAAATCACAAATCCAAAGTACAACACAGTAGCTTTGAAGACCAAAAGTACTCATGAACCTTTGAGAATATTTAGCTTGGTTCCAAATGTATTTACCTACTGGAATCGTAATCAACAGGTAAAATTTTAAAGAGACTATGTTGAAAGGGTTAATCTAATGTACCTGCCAAAAGAAACAGTGAGACCAAGGAACATGTCAAACTTTTTCTTAGAATCATTCTTTTATTTTAAGGCATTATTACTTAGAAAGCAAGATTCTTTTTTTTTTTTTTGAGACAGAGTCTCACTCTGTCACCCAGGCTGGAATGCAGTGGTGCGATCTTGGCTCATAGCAACCTCTGCCTCCCAGCTTCAAGCAATTCTCCTGCCTCGGCCTCTCACGTAGCTGGGATTACAAGAGCCTGCCACCACTCCTGGCTAATTTTTGCATTTTTAGTAGACAAGGGGTTTCACCCTGTTAGCCAGGCTGGTCTCGAGCTCCTGAGTTCAAGTAGCCCACCCACTTCAGCTTCCCAAAGTGCTGAGATTACAGGCATGAGCCTCCGTGCCTGGCGAAAGCAAAATTCTTAAAAATAAACTATTATGGGCCAGGTGTGGTGGCTCACAATTGTAATTACAGTACTTTGCAAAGCCGAGGCAGCAGGATTGCTTGAGCCTAGGAGTTCAAGATCAGCCTGGGCAACAAAGTGAAACCTCCTCTCTACAAAAAAATAAAGAAAACAGCAGGGCATGGTGGCATGTGCCTGTGGTCCCAGCTACATGAGATGCTGAGGAAGGAGGATCACTTCAGCCCAGGAGATCGAGGCTGCAGTGAACCATAATCACGTCACTGCACTCTAGCCTGGATGGCAGATCGAGACCCTCTCTCAAAAAATAAAGAAAAATTCTGCTGGGCACAGTGGCTCCACCTGGAATTCCAGCACTTCAGGAGGCAAAGGTGGGCAGATCACTTGAGGCCAGGAGTTTGAAACCAGCCTGGCCAACCCGGAGAAATCCCCTCTCTACTAAAAATACAAAAATTAGCTAGACATGGTGGCACATGCTTGTAATCCCAGTTTATCAGGAGGCTTAGGCACAAGAATCACTTGAACCTGGGAGGCAGAGGTTGCAGTGAGCCAAGATTGCAGCATTTCACTCCAGCCTGGGCAACAGACAGAGACGATCTCAAAAAGAAACAAACAATTATGCAAACATATAGCTCAGCACAGTTGTTTAACAAATGCCTTTAATGTAAACAAGATATTTATGGAATGTTTAATTAGAGTTTTTTAATCAATAATTTCAGAAATTTTTAAAAATAATTTCTAGGCTGGGCACGGTGGCTCACACCGGTAATCCAAGCACTTTGGAGGCCAAGGCGGGTGGATCACCTGAGGTCAGGAGTTCAAGACCAGCCTGACCAACATGGTGAAACCCGTCTTAAAATAATAATAATAATAATAATAATTTCTAACAACCAAGGATCAATTCTCCTATAAAAGCATATTAACTTAAGGTTATCAGTAAAAACCAAGACTGAAAAGCTATAATGAATTATAACTTAGAAGGAAAATGGAAACACTATATCCAAATTAATTTAATTAAATAGACTTCTAGGTATGGTATATCTAAAAAATGCTATACTTCTTACCTTTTAAACTGACAAGGGCTTTTGCTGAAGAGCCTGCAATAAAAAATAAAACATATTAATAATTATGTCATTAAAAAATGAGGGAAAAAGAACTTGGTTTGGGGGCAAAAGTGATCCATTTAGTTTTAGTAATGTTCAGTTTGAAGAGATGGTGGAATGTGCAATTAGAAATATCTAGCAGACAACTCAAACTATAGACCAGAACTCAGATAGAGTAAAGAAAGAACTGGAGAGAGACATATGAGAGTCTTGCTGAAGTTGTGAAAATTGGAGACCATTCCAGAAGAAGAAAGTGAAGAAAGACGAAGAGTAGGGACAGAGGTAATTTTGGATCCTCATCCAGGTGTGCTGTGGTGCTGGAAGAAAGGAGAAAGGGCACTGATATCTATTGAGGCAAAGACTGATGTAGTAATGGACTGGAAAAACAGACAATGGAAATGATTCAGGGACTGTCAGAGCAAGCAATAAGTCCCTTGAAAGTCTAAAATGCAACACTTCAAGATCTAAGCTGGAGAAGGGAATACAGAACAACCAGGAGGGGCTAGAATAAAGTTGGAGGGGTCCACTGGATACAACAAACTTTAGTGTACATTAGAGGTCAGGTGTGATGGCTGACACCTGTAATCCCAGTGCTTTGGAAGGCCAAGGTGGGAAGGATCACTTGAGCCCAGGAGTCCAAGACCAGCCTGGGCAACACAGGGAGACCCTGACTCTTAAAAAAATTTTTTTAAATTCACTAGGCATCCTCCAGTCTCAGTTACTCAGGAGGCTGATGTGGGAGGCTTGCTAGAGCCTGGAAGGTTGAGGCTGCAGTGAGCTGTGACCATGCCACTGCACTCCAGCCTGGGAGACAGAGTAAGACTCTGTCTCAAAAAAATTAAAAATACAAAATAAATTAGAATAACCAGGAAGTTCCTCATACATGCGCAATCTAACTGAATCTATATTATCAATAAATAACAAGGGATTCTGTTGCAGGTAACCCACTTGGAGAAACATCAGGCTACAGGTTCTGGTGTGAATGAATGATAGGCTCTATGGGTAGGGAAAGCAGAAGAATCAATAGAGAAAGAAGTTTTTTGAGAGCAAGAAACCACTAAATTTAAAAATCTCAGACCTGAATGTATACATTGCAAAGTCCAAGTCATCTGATAAATAATAATTAAGGATGCTCTCAGGGGATTAAATAAAAAAGAACATGAACTAGGAACAAAAATCAGGCAGGACAGATTAATCCTCCTTGCTATTTAACAAAAGCAGCCATGATTTACATCTCATATAAATGGATAATAGACTTAAAATGAGAAGCAACAGATAAAGTATGGCAGTTATGAAACACTTCATCTCAGATCCTTAAACACTATGCATCTCCGATCACTAAACCTCAACTGACTTTTTCCTCCACAGGTCAGTATAAGAGACTTGTAAAACAGACACCTATTAACATTAAAGACACTTACTTTCACCCTACTCTCTTGCCTAGATGTGAAGAATAGTTAACAGGACACTATAACAGCTTCTGTACAGCAAATGAAGCTTAATGACAAAAGGCAGTAAAGTCATGGAGAGTGAACAACATAAAATCTTGCTAAAATGTCTCAAACAATGCAACACAACTGTAAAGCAGTAATAATAGACAATGCACACATCTGTGTACCAAGAGATATACAGTGCATTTGAGAAAAAGTATTAACCATTCACTCAATGAATATGTAGAATGCTGCTGGCATGCCAGTCCCTGCCTGATCTAGGCAATGGGGATACAACAGCAAGCAAAACAGTCAAACTCCCTGCTCTCACGGAATGTACATTCTAGTGAGGAGAAACAAACAAAAACAGCTATCAAGTCATGATAAGCACTATGCAAAAAAGAAAGCAGAATAACAAGAATATGCAGGGTGGGGATGGGGAGAAGGAAGACTATTCGTATATAAGGTGTTCACGTTTAGCTTCTATGAAAGGTGATACTTAAGCAGAGATCTGAAGGAAGACGTATAGGCCATAAGGATATCCATTCCTGCTCCATGAAGGCAGGAATTGTATCTTGGGGATTCTGATCAATCACCGTTAACCTTTTTTCCTTTTCTTTTTTGTTTCTGAGATGGAGTCTCACTCTGTCACCCAGGTTGGAGTACAGTGGCACTATCTTGTTTCACTGCAACCTCCGCCTCCCGGGTTCAAGCAATTCTCCCTGCCTCAGCCTCCCAAGTAGCTATGATTACACGTGCACACCACCACACACAGCTAATTTTTGTATATTTAGTAGAGACAGGGTTTTGCCATGTTGGCCAGGCTGGTCTCAAACTCCTGACTTCAGGTGATCTACCCGGCTTGACCTCCCAAAGTGCTGGGATTACAGGCATGAGCCGCTGCACCCAGCCATTTTTTCCTTTTTCTAGATGCAGGATAGCATAGTGGTTAAGAGAATAGGCTCTAGATTGAGACTAGCTATGTTTGAATTTTGGTCCTGATACTTTCTTGCATGTTACCTTAAGCAAGTTACTTTGTCTCTCTATGCTATTGTTTCTTCGTTTGTAAAACGAAGATTAAATGAGTTAATATATGTAAAAGTGCATAGAACAATGCACATATTACACAGTGAATTTGGATATAATGCTGTTAGTATTATTTCTTGAGCAATCAAAAAATAATAGGTTAATGGCGGTGGGGTCCCCCCACCCCGCCCTTTAAAAAAAATAATAATAATAGGTTAAGAACACGGATTTTTCAGTCAGGCAAATCTGATTAAATTAGAATCTTGCTCTAATGAGGAGTGTTCATTAATCCAAAGATTCTACCCTTTTGTAGTTCATAAGCATGATGATTGAGTTTTCATACTCATGTGTGAGATGTGCCTCCCTAAAACCTTGTTAAAAGTCAGCACATTACCCATGTGGAAAAAAATTTTATTGAATGCCTACCATAAGCTCTGTTAGGGGCTAGGGTTAGTTACCCCAAGGAACAAGACAGACAAAAAGCCTCTGCTCGCAGGGAGCTTAAATTCTAGTAGGAAGAGACATATATATGATAAACAAGTACATAATAATTACAGCTCACAGTAAAGGAAATAAACAAGGTGATATTGATGAGGGGAAATTATTCTACTTTAAGTACTAACTACTTTACTTTTGAGTACAGAAGGTTTCTCTGAGGAGGTAATATCTTAAAAAACTAGCTGTGAGAGAGCAGGAAATCAAAGCAATGAGTCTGGACAGAAGAAACAGCAGGTTAAGTCCTGAGAAGGGCGGAGGGGTGACTGCTTGCATAGGGAAGAATGGCATGAAAGGTCAGAGGTAAGCCAGGTGTTGTGCATGGAGCTGGGAATGCAATTAGGAAGACAGAAACCGTACCTGCTCTGATGGGGCTACTAACCAAACAATCACATAAACAAATACAAAAACTGAAACTGTAATAGCTGCCACTAGGAAGTTACATAGTAGTACAAAATTTAAAGAACATGGACCCTGGCCAGGCACGGTGGCGCCTGCCTGTAGTCCCAGCTACTCGGGCAGTTGGGGTGGGAGTACCACTTGAGCCCAGGAGTTCTGCACTGTAGTGCGCTATGCCGATCGGGTGTCCGTAGTAAGTTCGGCATCAATATGGTGACCTCCCGGGAGCGGGGGACCACCAGGTTGCCTAAGGAGGGGTGAACCGGCCCAGGTCGGAAACGGGGCAGGTCAAAACTCCCGTGCTGGTCAGTAGTGGGATCGAGCCTGTGAATAGCCACTGCACTCCAGCCTGGGCAACATAGCGAGACCCTGTCTCAAAAAGAAAGAAAAAAAAAAACAGAAGAAGGGCCCTGGCCTGGCACAGTGGCTCACACCTGAAATCCCAGCACTTTAGGAGGCCATATGAGCTAAGGTCAGGAGTTCAAGACCAGCCTGGTTCTACTAAAAGTACAAAAATTAGCCAGACTTGGTGACACATACCTGTAATCCCAGCTACTCAGGAGGCTGGGGCAGGAGAATTGCTTGAACCCTGGAGGCAGAGGTTGCAGTGAGCCAAGATTGCGCCACTGCACTCCAGCCTGGGTGACAGAGCAAGACTCCATCTTTAAAAAAATAAAGAACATAAGCCCTGCATGGTGGCTGAAGCCTGTAATCCTAGCACTTTGGAAGGTCAAGGCAGGAGGATCGCTTGAGGCCAGGAGTTTGAGACCAGCAACATAGGGAGACCTCGTCTCTACAAAAAATAGGAAGAAGAAAAAAAAAAACTTAGTTGGGCATGGTGGCACATGCCTGTGGTCCCAGCTACTGGGAAGACCGATGCCGGAGGATCTCCTGAGCCCAGAAAATGAAGGCTGCAGTGAGCCATGATCATGCCTCTGCACTCGAGCCTGCACAAGAAAGGGAGATCTTGTCTCTTCAAAAAACAAAGAACAGATTTAAAGAAGACATAATTTAATCAAGGAGGATGGGAAATGGCTCTCTGAAGAAGCATAAAATGGGATCTAAAAGATAACTAGAAGTGAACTGAAAGTAAAGAGGTGCGGGAAGAGCATTCCAGGTTGAGAAAACAGCACGTGCAAAGACCCTGGAGAAAAGGGGAGACTGGTGAGTACAGGGAATAAAAAGATCCAATTTAACCCAAAGGGATATAATGAGGGAACAAGTGATACAAAATGAAGCTGAGAGGTAGGGAGCAGCCAGACCACAAAGGGTTTTGTAGCTACTAAAGGGTTTGCAACAGGAGGATGACATATATTCATTTTGACAGGATCCTTCGGCTCTGTGTTTGTGGGAAGGTGGCTGAATTAATGAGAGGCTGAGGTGATTGGTAAAGAGAAGAAATGGTGACAGTTTGGGCTACGGTGATGGTAAGAAACAGGTAGAATTGATAGAGATTTAGAAGGTAAAATTTACACCCTTAGTAAAGGCTTAAATATGGGAAATGAAAGAGAGGGAAGTGGCCCAGCACAGTGGCTCACACCTGGAATCCCAACACTTTGGGAGGCTAAGGGGGGCAGATCACCTAAGGTCAGAAATTCAAGTCCAGCCTGGCTAACATGGTGAAACCCCATCTCTACTAAAAATACAAAAATTAGCTGGGTGTGGTGGCACACGCCTGTAATCCCAGCTACTCAGGAGGCTGAGGCAGGAGAATTGCTTGAACCCGGGAGGTGGAGGCTGCAGTAGCCAAGATCGAGATGGAGCCACTGCACTCTCCGTCTCAAAAGAAAAAAAAAAAGAGAGAGGAAGGTGCCAAAGATAATCTCTAGGTTTCTGCCCTGCCAGGTGACTGCACAGTGGAACCATTCATTAATACAGGAATCACCAGAAGTATCTGTCCTGGGGTGGGAATGAGGTGGATTTTGAACCTGTGCAGTTTGAGGGGCCTTTGAAGCATCTAAGAAGAAATGTGAAATAGGCAAGACATTAAAAAAGGGAGCTCAGGAAAGATCTGGGCTGAAGATAGCCTTGATTTCCTCATATAAAATGTGAGTACTTATAACAACTGAAATGAAGATTAAATGAGCAAATACATATAATATGCTTTGCATGACATCTGGTGCATAGTAAATACTCAATAAATGGTAGCTTTCATTATTGATAATGTTATATCAACTACTGGATTATGTATTAGCTAGCCCCCTTGACTAAACGTGGCCAAAAAACATACTTCTATTTCCAGTATCAAATTGAAATCGCTTTTCCTTTTCAAGACCCTGCTCCAGTTTCATTAATAATACCTGTTACTTTGTATTCAATTCCACAGAAATCAAGTGTTTATGGCTACTTGACTTGTGGCACTGTATGACAAACAATGAAAGAAAATCCCTGGTTTCAACAAAGCTGAAGTCTGGCTAAACAAGACATATGCTTCACAAATACACACCAATGTACCAGAGATGTCATAAAGCAATATAAGTGATTAGGTTATGTAATTTTAGAGTGGAGCTGGAATTTGAACCTAGTATAAATCTCAAGTTCCTACAAAGAACAACAGTAAATTGTCAATAAATGTTGGATGATATGAAGCAAATATTCCTAACGGCAATTGTAAGAAAGCCACTTAAAACACCTCTCATTACAACAGAATGACTACAGTAACCAAAATAGTGGCTCTAGTGATCATGACACCAAGAGGTGATAAGACATCTTTATGATAAAGATAGCAAGGATGATGAAAAACATTTTTGGATGACGACTACACTGTGCTTAGTAGGTCCACACTCACTTGGGAACATTCTAAATCACAATCAATTGTATTCTACAAATAAACAATACAACTCATGGCTGGTCAACAGCTGTGCCCTATCCAATACTGCGGCCACTAGCTACATGTGACTATGCAAATTAAAATTAAATAAAATTCAAAATTCATTTCCTCCATCCTTCTAGCCACATGAAATGTTCCATGGCCACATGTGGCTAGTAGCTTGGCTACCTTATGGAACATCACAAAAGAAAACAATTCCATCACGGACAAAGCTCCTTTGGGACTTGGCGCTGCTTTCTATCAAATTTATCACTTTTAATACAACTTTTCACCAGCTTGGCAACTTGAATTTGTAACTTTATAACTTATTAAGAATACATGACCTCACAAAGAAAATGGAATCGGTAGTATGCTGAGTTCTCATTTTTAAAGACCATTTGCCTTGTGCACAGATAGATTCAACAGTGATTGAGCCCTTCACAAATGTTTTAACTCTATAACTTAACTTACTAAGAATACATAACCTCACAAAGAAAATGAAATCGGTAGTATGTTGAGTTCTCATTTTTTAAAGTCCATTTGCCTTGTGCACAGATAGATTCAATAGTGATTGGGCCTTTCACAGATATGTATAAACTGAATAGTGAATGTGGATTCAGGACCCTTTTGTAATTAACTAACATATTTGTCTTTTCATATAATTTATGCAATACTGTAAATTACAAAATCAAGTTCCATTGCCCTTAAACTATGGAATTGGTGCTTTAACTTACTCAACAGAAGTGAGCATACACGTCTTAGATGTCAGGGTGAGTAAACATGGTTAAGTGAGGCAATGCCCTAGGGTGGGTGCCAGGGAGGGTACTGCACATGTAAGCTGTGTTGGTCACATCCATGCAAAATAAAGGTACCTTCATGGCTCTTAAGACACATACAGAAGAAAGTCTGCGGGACGGGGGCTACCTGAACACTAAGTATCCGGGCTGGATGAGCTCGGGAAAGGTCTACAGCCACCTGTGATCCCAGGGGAAGGGGCCAACCCTCTGACACGGAAACACTTCTAGGGGTGGACACACCAGTGGGGGGGCGGGGAGGACAGTGAAGATCACAAGTGCCCGTAGAGGCAGGAGCTGTGACAGGACAACATCAGAGGCTGGGGCAAGAAGATGGGGCCGTGGACCACCCCGTGCCGAGCCCGAGCCCTCCCCGGTCCCCGGGACAGGCGAGTTACATAACCCCGGCGAGGGTGTCTCGGCGCCGGGCGAGTGGTGCAGGCGGCGAGGACAGCCCCCACGCCTGGGGGCCGCTCTAACCCCCACCTCGGCCGGGGGCCGGAGTCGGGCCAGGGGAGCAGCCACCGCCTCCGCCCGGCACAGGCTGGACTCCCGGGCTCTCAGTTTCCGGCCCTGGCGCTCACACAACCCTAGAAACCAACACACAGACACCATAACAAAGGCGGCGACGCGGCGGCAACACCGGAGTGGGAGGACTAAGGGACCACGATGGAGTTGGCAGTCAGCCCACCTGCCCAGCGGAGGGCACGGCCGGCCGTCCCGGCCGGTGCAGCCGCGGAACAGGCGGCGGGCGGGAAGTGGGGGTGCTTTGAGGTGCTACTCACTCTCGTCAGGCAACTGGTCGAGCTCCGCCATCTTGAACGAGCCGCGCCGCTTTTTCAAAGGCTGCCCGCCGCAGTGCATTGTGGGGCGGAGACTGTCTTTGCGAGGGAGGTTCGAATGCGGAGCTCGCTGCCCGCGGCGCCGCGCTGCGTTGCTCCCGCCGCAGCCGGCTGAGGCGGGCCCGGCTCCGCCCGCGCCTGCCCGGGGAGGAGGTGCCGTTGAGAGGGGGCCGCGTCTTGCCCCTCCGCCGCCGCCTCCAGCTGAGCGGGCGGGAGGTAGGAGGCCGCGCGGAGAGGCCCGGCGCCGGAGCGCGGGGGGAGCAGCACCAGCTCCAGAGTCCCGCCCGGGGCCCGCGCCCGTCGCATGTTCCGCGGCCCGCGCTGCAGCTGCGGGAACTGCAGGCTGTTTGTTCCGAGTGGAGAACCGGAGGGAGGCCCCGGCAGGGGGAAAGAAGCCCTCGGTTCTGGGTCTCATTGCCCTAGGGGCTCTACGCAAAGTAAAATATTCACGGTTCCCGAAACCCACGTTGCTAGGGCGCCTTCCTCTTCCCGAGAGCTCTGGCCGCAGCAGACCCCTGCGCGTCGCGACCTCCGGGTCCTGCGGTCCCTCGCGAGCCCGGGACGCCTCTCCCGAATGTTGGAAGCTGAACTGCATGCAGCCGCGGAGCGAGACCTTGAGAGGTCATGAAGTTAGTCATTTAGGCCGACAGCTAAAGAACTGTTCTGCTCAGCTCTTTCATCCATTCCACACTAGATCGTGCAGTGGGCTGGGAGAGAATTAACAAACGAATAACAGGAGGCTTCAAGAGTATACAAAAAGGAACAGTGACACTACAAGGTGATAAAGTACCTGATCCAAGTGTTATGAGAATACTGGACGAGAATTCAACGAAATTGAAAGAAGCCCAAGGAAAAATTTCACAATTTCTGTCTGTAACGCTTTCCAGTAATAAAATACGGTTGCTTTTGAAAAATTCATTTAACAGATGTCATTGAGCTCCAATCCTATTCTGTAGGAACTTACGGGAGTTGGAGGAATGGGACAGTTAAGCAGTCAAAAGACAACTTGGGTGAATTCCAGGAACTACTAAGTTAAAAGGCAGTAGACTGAGATGACAGAGTGCCACACAGAGGCCTACCCAGGCAAGGAGTTGAACTTGCTTATTCCGCTGGAGCAGTGGCAGAGTCGGGTTTTACCTAAAGATTGGGTATGTTTCTATTTGTGTTTTAGAACAAAAATATGGGAAATGGATTGGTAGGGGACAAGATGAGAGCCTAGAAACCAGTCAGGAGGAAGCTTATTTGGGGCATGCAAAGGCGGGAGAGAGATGCCTGCGCTGGTAGCTAGAGAGGTGCAGAGGGGGCTCTGGAGCCCCACGGCCTCGATGGGAAGAATCCAGATGGGCTGCTAGTTGTATAATCTCAGGCACTTTGGTTTGTAACTGCATTCTCTGTGCCTCTGTTTCTTATTTGTAAAATGCAAATAATAACAGGGTTGTTTTGAGGGCTAAATGATTTGATAGACGTAAGGACCTTCTAATAGCCACTAGCACCCATCAACTAGCCACTACCACCACCACCGCAACAGCATAGGCAGTATTAGAGGCGGCAGCATGCACTCCACCTCTCAAGACATGTGGAAAATAAAGGATTGGGTGAGTCACTGGATGTGAGGAGAAGGAAGTAGCATTGCTGTTGCCAGCTTTGTGCCTTAGGTAACTGGGTGCTGCCATGCTAAGATAGAAGGGAGAGCAGGGAGGGTGAAAGTTCAATTTTACAAAGTAATCCTTCCTTCAGAGCTAGCTTAACCTCTCCTTTGCCTTCTAAACACCCTCTGATCTGCTCTCTAAGAAGATTAAAACCCTGCTCCTTGTCAGCACCTGGGGTGGGGGGGTGGCTTCAGCAGCTTGCACTTCACCATCAATTTGGAGATGAGATCAAGAAAAGGTCAGCCCTTTGAGAATGAAAGAATAGAAATTAAAAAACATTAAGAAGGTTATCAGAGTGGGAGAAGCAAAAAAGTTTTGTGAATGTCATGATGGTCAAGGTGTCATTAGACCAGGGCAAACCTGGTTTGATTCTGAGGCAGTTTTCATGTACACACAACAACAGAACTACTGTTTTAAATCAATGTTTTTAGGCATGTCCCTGATAATCTGCATTTAAAACAAAGACTCTCAGTGATTCTTCTCATAAATCCAAAGCCTGAAGAGCTTTATCGCAGCCCCAGATCTAGCACTTAGCCGTGTGATTGAAGCCAAGGCACACCTAACGCTTCAGTAAGGTGTTTTGTTGTTGTTTGTTTGTTTCTGAGACAGAGTGTCGCTCTTGTTGCCCAGGCTGGAGTACAAAGGCATAATCTCGGCTCACTGCAACCTCCACCTCCCGGATTCAAGCGATTCTCCTGCCTCAGCCTCCTGAGTAGCTGGGATTACAGGCATGTGCACACCTGGCTAATTTTGAATTTTTAGTAGAGATGGGGTTTCTCCATGTTGGTCAGGCTGGTCTCGAACTCCTGACCTCAGGTGACCTGCCTGCCACGGCCTTCCAAAGTGTTGGGATTACAGGCGAGAGTCACTGCTCAGCTTCAGTAAAGTTTTTTGTTGAATATTTATGACAGGTTTTACAATGATTGGCTTACTTGATTCTCCCAACAACTTAGTAATTTGTCCAAAGACAATGGCAAGCAAGTACAAGAATCAGGAATCTAGCCCACTTTTCTGTGCCTCAGTGACTCCCTCTGTGATGGGAGGATTACATGTATATCTGTGTCCATTTGTGCTGCTATAACAAAACATCTGAGACTGGGTAATTTATAGAAAACAAGAATTTTTTTTTTTTTTTTTTGAGATGGAGTTTTACTCTTGTCATCCTGGCTGGAGTGCAATGGTGTGATCTCAGCTCACTGAAACCTCTGCCTCCCGGGTTCAAGCAATTCTCCTGCCTCGGCCTCCCGAGTAACTGGGAATACAGGTGCTTGCCACCACTCCTGGCTAATTTTTGTATTAGTAGAGACTGGGTTTCACCATGTTGGCCAGCTGGTCTTGAACTCCTGACCTCAAGTGATCTGCCTGCCTCAGCCTCCCAAAGTGTTGGAATTATAGGCATGAGCCACCATGCCCAGCCGACAACAAGAATTTATTTCTCACAGTTTCAAAAGTCGGGAAGTCCAAAATTAAGGTGCCAACATTGGTGTCTGGTGAGGACAGCTCTGTTTCTAAGATGGTGCCTCGTTGTGCATCCTCTGGAGGGGATGTATGCTGTGTCCTCACATGGTAGAAGGGACACAAAGGCAAGAGAAAACTTCTTTCAACCTTGAGCCCTTTTATAAGGGTACTAACCCCATTCATGAGAACAGAACCCTCATGACTTAATCACCTCTCAGAGGCCACACCTCTTAAACTGTTGCATTGGGGATTATGTTACAACTGAATTTTGGAGGGGATATCATCATTCAAACCATAGCAACATGCAACACAGGGGTGTTAAATTTCCTGCAATCACTTATTCCACTTTAAAATGACATGATTTTGTGTGTTGTTTTCTTTTTTAAAAAAACAAACCACGGTATGGATAAGGTCATTAAGTCATGAAAAACCTAAACAAAAATATACCATAAGAAATATCTCGGGTACCTCATAAATATATATTCCTACAATGTACCCACAAAAAATTTTTAAATAAAAATTATTAAAAATACCATAAGAAAAATAAACATGGCAACATTTTAGAAATATTGGATTTGACCATTTCTAGTCCTGTGGCCTATTTATCAATTATTGGGTTGGATTATTTTTGTGAAAACAGTTGCAATGACTAAAGATAAAATGTGTGTTGGGGGAGCCTGGCACAGTGTCTCACACCTATAATCCCAGCACTTTGGGTGACTGAGGTGAGTAGATTACCTGAGTACCTGAGACCAGGAGTTCGAGACCAGCCTGACCAACATGGTGAAACCTGGTCTCTACTAAAAATACAAAATTAGCTGGGCGTGGTGGCTTGTGCCTGCAATCCCAGCTACTCGGGAGGCTGAGGTAGAATTGCTTGAATCCAGGAGGCAGAGATATTGCAGTGAGCTGAGACCCTGAGATCATGCCACTCTACTCCAGCCTGGACAACAGAGTGGGACTCCATCTCAAAAAAAAAAAAAAAAAGGAAGGAAGGAAAGAAAGAGAACTATCTGTATGTATAGTTTGTGCGTGAATGTTTTTATAAATACTTCTGATAAACTTGGGAATTTGAGTTAATAATGAAAAAACAAAGACAATACAGCTTTCCTGGCTTGAGAATCTCAGCTATAATGAGGTAAAAAGGCACTTCAGCCTATACATATATACATTTTTAAGTTATGTTGCTGGTAGGACTCCAGACTCAGCACTTCCTCTTACAGCATCCAAGTACCTCAGGAGCAGTGATGGCCCCAGGATCTAGGTTCAAATTGCAGTTCACCTACTTCCCTTGTGTGTATTCTTGAACAAATTACTCTCAGTAGTAGTTTTTAGTTTTCTTCTCCCTTTCTTGAAGGGTTATTATGAAGATTAAATGATATAATATAAATTAAGTGCCTATCAAGATCTCCAGTGACTGTTGTTATCCTTCTTTGATGAGAACCCCTCTTTTACAACACAAATATTCTCGGAAATGTGCCCAGTGGCCATCCTGGTAATGCCCTTCAGAATTCTCTCCCTGAACATGTTCTGAGCAGTGGAAACAGGCGCCAGGAGTGAGAGCAGAAGACATGGGTTCTAAGCCTTACTTTACTTCTTGTGAGCACCATGATCTTGGACAAGCCATTGAACCTTTCTGCCTTCGTTTTTTCCATTTGGGGAGTGAACATAACTACACTGTGCTACCTAGATCACAAGGTGAGCATTCATGTCCATAAAATTGAGATAATAAAAGACAAAATTCTCTACATGTGCTTGATATTATGGATAACACATCCAAGTTTAGTGGAATTTAGTATGTTACACTACTCTAATGAAAACTATAACAAAGCTTTTTAAAAAATCTTATACAATGCAAACGTGAAACTCGTAATGAACCAAAGACCTAAATGTAAAAACTAAACCATAAAAATTCCTCAAAGAGCCAGGCACGGTGGTTCACGCCTGTAATCCCAGCACTCCAAGGCGGGTGGATCACGAGGTCAAGAGATCAAGACCATCCTGGCCAGCATGGTGAAACCCTGTCTCTACCAAAAATACAAAAATTAGCTGGGTGTGGTGGCACACACCTGTGGTCCCAGCTACTCAGGAGGCTGAGGTGGAAGAATCACTTGAACCCTGGAGGCGGAGGTTGCAGTGAGCCAAGATTGCACCACTGCACTCCAGCCTGGCGACAGAGCAAGACTCCATCTCAAAAAAAGAAAAAAAAATTCCTAAAAGAAAACATAGGTGTAAATCTTTATGACCTTAGATTAAGCAACAGTTTCTCAGATATGACACAATCAACCAAAGAAAGTATAAATGGGACCTCATCAAAATTTAAAATCCGTGTATTTCAAAGGACACTATCAAGAAAGTAGACAACCCTTAGAATGGAAGAATATATTTGCAAATCTTATATCTGATAAACACTTGTATCCAAAACATTTAAACACATTTAAAACTCTTATAACTTGATAATAAAAAGACAACCCAATTCAAAAATGTGCAAAGGATCTGAATAGACATTTCTCCACAGTAGATAAGTCAATAAGCACACAAAAGGCTGTTCAAGATCATTATTATTGGAGATCTACAAATCAAAACCACAATGAGATACACACCCATTGGGATAGCCATGATAAAAAAAGACAGATAATAACAAGTGTTGGCAAGGATGTGAAGAAATCAGAACACTGTGTACTGCTACTGGGAATGTAAAATGGTGCAGCTGCTATGGAAAACAATATGGTGGTTCCTCAAAAATTTATACATAAAAATACTATATGATCCAGCAATTCTACTCTGAATATAAATACCCAAAATAATTAAGAGCAGAGACTCAAACCAATATTTGTACACCCATGTTCTTAGCAGTATTACTTCACAATAGCCAACAGTTGGAAGCAACCCAAGTGTTTATTGATAGACGAATGGAAAAAGAAAATGTGGAATATAAATACAATGGAAAATTATTTAGTTTAAAAAAAAAGGAAGAAAATTCTGTCATATATGAGGGGCCTTAAGAATGTTCATGGAAAATGCACATTATGAAAAAACTGGCCATGCACAGTGGCTCACACCTGTAATCCCAGCACTTTGGGAGGCTGAAGCAGGAGAATCACCTGAGGTCAGGAGTTCAAGACCAGCCTGGCCAACATGGCAAAACCCCGTCTCTACTAAAAATACAAAAATAAGCTGGGCTTGGTGGTGGCCGACTGTAATCCCAGCTACTCACTTGGGAGGCGGAGGCAGGAGAATTGCTTTAACCTGGGAGGTGGAGGTTGTAGTGAGCTGAGATGGCATCACTGCACTCCAGCCTCGGCAACAGAGTGAGACTGTGTCTCAAAAGAAAAAAATGAAAAACTATGCATGGATTCAAAAATTTTTTGCACCAAAGTAAACTTGTACTTACTTGTTATAACATGTCTGAATGGGATCTAGTCTGAAACACTAAGAAGGATAAGAGATCAGTTTGATTTTCAGAGCAAAATTAATTTTGCTAAAATTGAAACGAACAAACATCAATGGTGAAGCTTGATGGTGGACAAATGGAAGCTTTATGATGAAGCTTGGGTGGAAGAATGGTGAAATTACTGATGCTTTTAAAGCAAACTAAACGTGGCCTGAGAAGGACTCCGTACTTCTATATTTGAATTCTTATGGATGAACTGTAACCTAACTTAATAGGTAGATGAGATTGAAAACTTAACTTAGGAGTATGTGCCTGTAACAATCGCTGAGTCTTGGCCAGTCCCAGCAGCCATACTTCAACCACTTACACACTGCTGAGTGTTCAAACTGTGCTCAAATAAGGCAAACGCCAACCTGTAGCCAATCCAGCTGTTTCTGTACTTCACTTCTGCTTTCTGTACATCACTTTTTTTTTTTGTCTATAAATTTGTTCTGACTATGAAGCACCGCTGGAGTCTTTCTGAATCTGCTATGATTCTGGGGGCCGCCCAATTTGCGAATTGTTCATTGCTCAATTAAACTCCTTTAAATTTAATTAGGCTGAAGTTTTTCTTTTAACAGTGCTTTGCAAAAAGTTTATGAGGATGATGCCCCAAAGAAATCAGCAGTTTACAAATAGATAACTCATTTTAAGAGAGGACAAGACGATATTGAAGATGAAACCTGAAGCGACAGAGCATTCACATCAATTTTCAAGGAAAAAATTAACCTTATTTGTGCCCTAATTGAAGAGGATCATTGATTAACAACAGAAAGAATAGCCAACACCATAGATAGCTCAATTGGCTCAGCTTACACAATTCTAACAGAAGAATTAAAGTTGAGTGAACTTTTCATGTGATGGGTGCCAAAACAGTTGCATTCAAATCAGCTGCAGACAATAGAGCAGAGCATTTTTTGTTTGTTTGTTTCCATGTCAGACAGGTAAGGTGTGATGTTGTAACAAGGTTCAAGGGTGGTACATCTCACACATGAGCATGAACACCCAATCACTATGCTCAGGAGCTACAAAAGGATTGAGAAGAGCTTTCAATGGAAATTTTAAACAAGTGGGATCAGGATCCTGAAGCACTTTCTTGAAGAATTATAATAGGAGATGAGACGTGGCTTTACCAGTATGATCCTGAAGACAAAGCACAATCAAAGCAATGGCTACCAATAGGTGGAGTGGTCCAGTCACAGCAAAAGTGGACCAGTCAAGAGCAAAGGTCATGGCAACAGTTTTTTTTGGATGCTCAAGGTATTTTACTCGTTAACTCCCTGGAGGGCCAAAGAATGATAACGTCTGCTTATGATGGGAGTGTTTTGAGAAAGTTAGTCAAAGCTTTAGCAGAAAATGCCTGGAAAATCTTCACTAGGGAGTCCTTCTCCACCACAACAATGCTCTTGTTCATTCCTCTCATCAAAAAGGGTAATTGTACAAACACGAGTTTCAACAGGCTGGGTGCATTGGCTCATGCCTGTAATCCAGCACTTTAGGAGGCCAAGGTGGGTGATTTGCTTGAGCCCAGGAATTAGGGACCAGGCTGGGCAACATGGTGAAACCCTATCTCTACAAAAAATAGCCAGACATGGTGGCGCATGCCTGTCATCCCAGCTGCTCTGAAGGCTGAGGTGGGAGAATTGTGTGAGGCTGGGAGGTAGAGGTTGTGGTGAACCGTGATTGTGCCACTGCACTCCAGCCTGGGCTACAGAGTGAGGCCCTGCCTCAAGAAACAACAAAATAAATAAGAATTTCAAAAGGAAATCATTAGGCATCCACCTTACAGTCCTGATTTGCCTTCTTCTGCCTTCCTTTCATTTCCTAATCTTTTAAAAAATCTTGAAAGTACATCTATTTTTCTTCAGTTAAAAATTTAAAAGAGACTGCACTGACATGGTTACATTCCTAGGACCCTCAGTTCTTCAGAGATGAACTAAATGGCTGGTATCATTGCTTACAAAAGTGTCCTGAACTTGGTAAAGTCTATGTTGAGAAATGAAGTTTATATTTTTTATTTTAACTTTTTTGACAATTATTTAAGATCTTTATTAACAGGTGCTTGCAGTTTGTTGACTTTTTTGAAAAAACATCACGTTGTAAACTTTTATGACAAATTTAAAATGAAGTTCTTAAGTCTCAACTTGACCAGATATGAAACAATTTAAAAATCTTTAGAGGCATACAGAGAAAAGCCCGACTTTTTTTTTTTTTTTAAGAAAATCACATTAGTATTACCAAAAAGAGATGTCTTCAGGAAAAAAATAATTTAAAAAACCCATGCTGCACAGATAATGAAGATAGTTCTAGTAATTGGTCAGCAGCAAAAAGCAAACACGTAATGTCTTCAGCTCCTGTCTTTTGTTCATTTCTCATTGCTGCAGTTTCACATTCATTTCTTCTTGTTGTATGACTAAAGGGGATGATGGTAGAGATGGTAAGCTGGCATTTACTCAGCCCCACCCTGCTCAGTCTTGGACATGGGCAAATTCTCAGCTGCTTTTGTCTCTTTGACATCTTGTGGTTTAGGGTTTTCTGGGTCTCCACCTGGGCACCGACACTGTTGCTGACCTGGGGTATCATCTCCTTGTTTTTTTTTATCCTCTTCATCACCATCCTCTCTAGGCTGTCTTTGACGAGGAGGGCCCCAGCGGAATCATGGCCTATAGCCACATACATATCCTGCCTCACTGGCATATACGGTGCTGCTGCATCCTGGCTGTCAGCACCCTCCATCACCGCTCCCCGCACAGGAGAGCTAGAACACTGTGGTCCACCCCCATAGGGTCTCTGCAGGCAGTAAGGCAGGAACTGCTCCTGAGGAAGGGCGGGTCTTGTTGGGCTTGGCCTTTAGGAGCACTCTCCCATCCTTCCTTCTTTTCCCCACGCTGACTATTCCGGTAATTCTGTTGGTAATTGTGTGGAGGACCCCCAGGACGTGGATAGCTTCCAGGACATGGATAGCTTCTATAATGGTTACGGCCTGCTCCATGTTTACTGCCCTGCACTGGAACTCCACCAGAGCCTGTGACATCTGCTGCCTCTGCACCTTTTTCTCCTTCAATGTCAGACTCCACAGTCTCTCCAGCTCCTACACTGCCAAGGTACTTCCTGGGGTTTTTTTTTTTTTTTTTAATGGCAGATCCGTTTCTTACATTGAACCATTTTCCTGTTCCCAAAATCTTTGGCATGACCTTCTTGTCCCTACCCACAGGACTGTGGATGTCAGGCCGATGAGGCCAGTACTCCCTGGGCAGCCAAGTCTGGTGGTAAAGGTGTGGCTGCTCTCAGGGCTCTTTGGGGTATGCTCTCAGCTCCCGATGAAGCTTTATTATTATTATTTTGAGACAGGGTCTCACTCTGTTGCTTAAGCTGAAGTGCAGTGGTACAATCATAGCTCACTGCGGACTCAACCTCCCTGGCTCAAGGAATCTCCCATTTCAGCCTCCCGAGTAGCTGGGAATACAGATGTGCAGCACCACACCCAGCTAATTTTTTTTTTTTGAGATGGAGTTTCGCTGTGACACCCAGCATGGAGAGCAATGGTGCAATTTTGGCTCACTGCAACCTCCGCTTCCCGGGTTCAAGTGATTCTCCTTCCTCAGCCTCCTGAGTGGCTAGAATTACAGGCATGCACCTCCACACCCAGCTAATTTTTATAATTTTAGTAGAGATGGGATTTCACCATGTTGGCCAGGCTGGTCTTAGACTCCTATGCTCAAATGATCCTCCCACCTTGGCTTTCCAAAGCACTGAGATTACAGGTATGAGTCACTGCACCCAGCCTTAAAAACAAAACAAAACATTTAATTCAATTTTTCCATCAACTTCTTGAAATCTGCTTGTACTACAGCATGGATCAATCTTGAAGATTTTATGCTAAGTGAAATAAGCCAGTGAAATAACACATAAGGAGAAACACTGTATGACTCCACTTATGTGAGGAAACTGGAGTTCTCGAATTCATAGAGAGAAAACAGCATGGTGCTTGCCAGGGGTTAAGTGGGGAGAGGAGTGGGGAGTTACTGTTTAAGGGATACAGAGTTTCAGTTTTGGATGATGAAAAACTTCTGGAGAGGGATGGCGATGATGGTTTCACAACAATGTGAATGTACTTACTGCCGCCGAACTGTACACTTCAAATGGCTAAAATGGTAAATATTACGTTATGTCTATTTTATCACAAGGCAAAATTTCATATTACACAAAGATTACAAGGATGATTTTAATTACTAAATATATTTGCATAGATTAAGCTCAGAACAAAAGATATCCAATGTTTATGGTGATTATCTCTGGGTGATAGGGCTGTGGGTACCTTTAGTTTTCTCTGTATCTGTATTTATAATAGAGAAATTATAAGTAGTAAATTGTATACAATTATGGACAGTAAATTTTTTTTTATTTTTTATTTTATTCTTTTGAGACGGAGTTTTGCTCTTGTTGCCCAGGCTGGAGTACAATGGCTCGATCTTGGCTCACCGCAACCTCCACATCCCAGGTTCAAGCGATTCTCCTGCCTCAGCCTCCCAAGTAGCTAGGATTACAAACACGTGCCACCATGCCTGGCCAATTTTATATTTTCAGTAGAGACAGAGTTTCATCATGTTGGTCAGGCTGGTCTCGAACTTCCGACCTCAGGTGATCCGTCTGCCTCAGCTTTCCAAAGTGCTGGGATTGCAGGTGTGAGCCACCATGCCCAGCCTCAGTAAAATATTTTTTTATTACTTTGGCCAGTAATGCATCCCCAAAATATTTTGTATTATCTTTTTCTTTTTTTGAGACAGTTTCACTCTTGTTGCTCAGGCTGCAGTGCAATGGCACAATCTTGGCTCACTGCAACCTCTGCCTCCCAGGTTCAAGCAATTCTTCTGCCTCAGCTTCCCGAGTAGCTGGGATTACAGGTACCTGCCACCACACCCGGCTATCTTGTATTTTTGGTAGAGACAGGGTTTCACCATGTTAGCCAGGCTGGTCTCCAACTCCTGACCTCAGGTGATCTGCCACCTCAGCCTCCCAAAGTGTTAGTTTTACAGGTGTGAGTCACCATGCCTGGCCTTGTATTACTTTTATAATAAAAGCAGGCTTTGAAAAATGTGGTAAAAGAGGGGAACAACAGATACTTGAGGGTAGAGAGTGGGAGGAGGGAGCAGATCAGAAAAAATAACTGTTGGCTACTAGACTTAGTACCTGGATGATGAAATAATCTGTACAACAAACCCCCATGACATGAGTTTACCTGTATAACAAACTGCACAGATACCCCTGAACCTAAAATAAAAGTTGAACAAAAAGAAAAAAAGTGATATTTCATACAATAAAATATTATTCAGCCATAAAAAGGAATGAAGTACTGGTAAATGCTGCAACATGAATGAAGCTTGAAAACATCATTCTAGGTGAAAGAAGTCAGTCATAGAAGATTACATATTGTATGATTCCAGTCATGTGAAATGTCCAGAATAGGCAAATTCATGGAGAGAAAGAGCAGATTAGTGATTGCGTGGGGCTGATGGGAGTAGGTGCAGAGGTGGGGGATGGGGAGTGACTACCAAAGAGAACAGGGTTTCTTTCTCTCTTCTTCTCTTTTTCTTTTTTATAGACAAGGTCTTGCTTGCTGTTGCTCAGGCTGAAGTATAGTGGCCTGATCATAGCTCATTGCAGCCTAGAACCCTTGGGGCTTAAGCAATCCTTCTGCCTCAGCCTCTGGAGTAGCTGGGACTACAGTGCGGGCCACCATGCCTGGCTATTTTTTTTTTTTTTTTTTTTGGTAGAGACAGGGATCTCATCATGTTGCCTATGCTGGTGTCAAACTCCTGGCCTCAAGGGATCCTCCTGCCTCAGCCTCCCAAAGTGCTAGAGTCACCATGCCCAGCCCATTGTACAAGGTTTCATTTTGGAGTGATGAAATGTCCTAAAATTGGCCAGGCATGGTGGCTCATGCCTATAATCCCAGCACTTTGGGAGGCCAAGGTGAGTGAATCACCTGAGATCAGGAGTTCGAGACCAGCCTGACCAATATGGTGAAACCATAAATAAAATCATAAATAACTAAAAATACAAAAGTTAACCAGGCATGGTGGCGGTCACCTGTAATCTCAGCTACTCAGGAGACTGAGGCAGGAGAATCGTTTGAACTCAGGAGGCAGAAGTTGTGATGAGCCGAGATTGTGCCACTGCAGCCTGGGTAATAGAGCGAGACTTCGTCTCAAAAAAAAAAAAGAAAAAGAAAGAAAAGAAAATATCCTGAAATCAACGGTGATAACGGCCGCACAACTCTGCATCCGGTAGTCCCTACTTCTTCACAGTTTCTCTTGCCATGGTTTCAGTTACTCATGAACAATTGAGGTCCTAAAATAGATGAGTATAGTACAATAAGATATTTAGAGACAGAGTTACAATATACATACTGTATATGTATGTATACAAACGTATACTGTAACTTTTATTACAGTATACATTTGTTACAGTATATTGCTGTGATTGTTCTGTTTTATTTTATTATTTTTCTGAGACAGAGTCTCAGTCATCCAGGCTGGAGTTCAGGGGTGCAATCCAGGTGTAGCCTGGACCTCCCCAGGCTCTGGTGATTTTCCTATCTCAGCCTCCACAGTAGCTGGGACCACCGGCATGCACCACCATACCTAGCAAATTTTGTATATTTTACAGAGATGGGGTTTTGCCACGTTGCCCAGGCTGGTCTTGAACTCCTGGGCACAAGCAATTCACCTGCCCCAGCCTCCCAAAGTGCCGGGGTCACATGCATGAGCCCCTGTGCCTGGCCTGTTCTATTTTATCATTAGTTATTACTGTTAATCTCTTACTGTGCTAATTTACAAATTAAACTTTATCGTAGGTATGTATGTATAGAAAAAACAGTATATATAGGATTCAGTACTGTCATCAGTTTCAGGCATCCACTGGCTGTCTTGGAATGTATCCCCCAGGGTTAAGTGTGAAGTTTAAGTATATACTAAAAACGATTGAATTGTACATTTTAAATAGGTGACTTGTAGTATGTGAAGTATAACTCAATAAAGGTGTTGCAAGGAAAATCTTGTTTCCAGACTTAAGGTTTTCTCCCAATCTAAAGTCTTTGGTAGTCATTTTGTACTAGACCCCTTCCTAGGCCACTTAATGAAGATGTGAAGTCAAAGAGGCACTCTGCTGAGCAATTTTATTTATTTATTTTTTGAGAAGGGTCTTACTCTGTCGCCCAGGCTGGAGTGCAGTGGCACAATGACAGATCATGTAGCCTCAACCTCCCAGGGTCAAGCCACATCCTCTGACCTCACACTTCCAAATAGCTGGTACTACAGGGGCACAATACTACACCAGGCTAATTTTTATATTTTTTGTAGAGACAGGGTTTCGCCATGTTGCCCAGGCTGGTCTAGAACTCCTGAGCTCAAGCAATCCGCCCTCCTCAGTCTTCCAAAGTGCTGGGATTAAGGCATAAGCCACCCTGCTTGCTGGGCAATTTTAAATGATACACCTGTTTTAGTCCAAGGAGCAGGATTAAAAGTTTTTTTTTTGGCTGAGTGCAGTGGCTCATGCCTGTAATCTCAGCACTTTGGGAAGCAGAGGCAGGCAGATCATTTGAGGTCAGGAGTTCAAGACCAGCCTGGCCAACATAGTGAAACCCTGTCTCTACGAAAGACACAAAAATTAACCAGGCATAGTGGCACACGCCTGTAGTCCCCACTACTCAGGAGGCTGAGGCAGGAGAACTGATTGAACTCAGGAGGCAGAGATTGCACCACTACACTTGACCCTGGGCAACAGAGTGAGACTCCGTCAAAATAAAATAAAATAATAAAATAAAATAATATTAATTAAAAATTATAGCACCAAACATAATAGTGACATGAAACTGCTCTTCTTTCCACTCTGTATTTTCTGGCAAACATTTTACTTACTAGCCCACAAACTATGCTAGAAAGAAAAGCTGCTTTTCCTGTTGAGCCAAGTGGCTACAGGAAGATGCAAACCAAATTCTTAACAAACCCTCTTTCTTTAAAATGACTCCTAGAGGGTCATCAAATACCTGTTTCTCCTGAGACTCCAATGAAGTGTGTGTGGAGCTGGGGGGGCGGAGAGGGGAGAGAGAGAGAGAGAGAGGAGAGAGAGAGAGAGAGAGAGAGAGAGAGAGAGAGAGAGAGAGAGAGACAGGAGGGAGAGGAGGAGATCATTAAACCTACTTCCCCGAGCTATAGTGAGAATTAAGTGAGATTACATAGGTAAAACACCTGACTCACATCCCAGCACACAACACCAGCTCCCTGCCACTCTTTGCTATGTTCTGTTTCCCTAAATATGCCCAGAAGGAACTAAATGTTGTTCCTTGCATTTCTGAAGCACTACTTATAAAGCCATCATGTTTGGCAAAATTTATTGATGTATTCCACCTTATTTATGGAAGTCTCTTTGTTTTTCAGTCTGCATAATGGAGCCAAGATAAGGAAAATTGTACCTCCTGGAGGAAATAATAACGACCTCTTATACCAGATCTATTCTGTAACAAACTGAAAAAGTGAAGATAGAGTATTCCTTGGGAGGGAAACTAGAAAGAGAAAGACATACTGCCTACCTCTACCTCTCCCCTAACAAACACAGGAAACTCTTGTTCAGAATTTCTTTTTTTTTTTTTTTTAGATGGGAATTTCACTCTTGTTGCCCAGGCTGGAGTGCAGTGGCACAATCTCGGCTCACCGCAACCTCTGCCTTCCAGGTTCAAGTGATTCTCCTGCCTCAGCCTCCTAAGCAGCTGGGATTACAGGTGTGTGGCACCACGCCCAGCTAATTTTCTGTATTTTTAGTAGAGATGGGGTTTCACCACGTTGGCCAGGCTGGTCTCGAACTTCTTACCTCACATGATCCACCCACCTCGGCCTTCCAAAGTGTTGGAATTACAGGTGCTTGGCCTGTTCAGAATTTCTTAAATGAATTAGCAGATATAAACTAACTAGAGGAGCCCACCAGCCCAGACTACCCAAGGAGGAACACCTTGTCATCAGAACTGCCCAAACCAAAAAGATTGGATGACTCAACACAGAGCAGATTGGTGAATTCTAACCCAGAAAGATTACCCCTTCAGGACATGTGTGTGTCCAAAGAAACAGTAAGAGTCAGCCTGGGCAACTTAGTCAAACTCTGCCTCTACAAAAATTAGCTGGGCGAGGTGGCATGCGCCTGTAGTCCCAGGTACTCAGGAGGCTGAGGTGGGAGGATCAGTTGGGCTGGAGAGGTTGAAGTTGTGTGAGCTGTGATTGCACCACTGCAGTCCAGCATGGAAAACAGAGCAAGACCCTGTCTCAAAAAAAAAAAAAAAGAGAGATTTTTAGTCATCAATTCTGCTTTCTCTTCATAACCCCTAGTATTCTAGGCAATTTAATAGGGTACAATTATCCAGTAGTTGGCCAGCAAATACTTATTAAGCACTTACTGTGTGGCAAGAACTAAGGTTGCAAAATTCAGTATGACATAGTGCCTTGCTCTTACAGAGCTTTCAATCTAATGGAAGATACAAACACATTCCGTAAGCAATTGAAATAGTTTGACAAGAGCTACCTTAGGGCTGAGATCATAAAGGAGGGGGGGTGTAGGGGAGGAAAAGAAATATTTTTTTCTTGATCATCACTGGGTTTGTGGCTGAAGCCCCTGTAACAAAAGATAGATTAACAAGAAAAGTATATACATTTATTTATTTAAGTTTCGTGTGACATGGGAGACTTTAAAAGGAAATTGGGTAGGGCTCAGGGGCTCGCACCTGTAATCCTAGCACTTTGGGAGGCTGAGGTGGGCTGATCACCTGAGGCCAGGAGTTCAAGACCAGCCTGGCCAAGATGGAAAAACTCAGTCTCTACTAAAAATATAAAAATTAGCCAGGTGTGGTGGCAGGCACCTATAATCCCAGCTACTTGGGAGGCTGAGGCAGGAGAATCACTTGAACCCGGGAGGCAGAACTTGCTGTGAGTTGAGATTGAGCCACTGCACTCCAGCCAGGGTGATAGAGCAAGACTCCATCTCAAAACAAAAACAAAAACAAAAACAAAAACCCAAAAAACAAAAAAGGAAATGGCCCAAAGAAACAGGTAAATTTGTGCATATTTTATAGTAGGTTTTATGAAACGCATGGTCATGGAAAAATATAATTGGATAAAAAGTATGATCTAATGTTAATAAAGTGTGAGGGGACCACTTAGCAAGATCTATTTGTTCAGATTTTTCTTTGTGTCTCTGTATGTTCAGAGATAAGGATGTCCCCTTCCTCTAGGTGTAGGGACGGACCTCTCCAATGAGGTCTTATGACCTGCTTCAGGGGAGCAGCCTGAGAGGAAGATGAGGATGACCTACTTGCTTCTGCTGTCTTCTCAAATACCACAGTGCTGTATTTGTGGGTAGCATGTCCTAAACTTCATCAGAGGTTGGCAGGGGGTGAGGTAAGAAATGTTTCCCAGGGAAATGGTATTTGAACTGAGACCTGAAGGCTGAGTAGAAGTTAGGGAGAGGAAATGGAAGCAGAAAGTACTATAATTGGCAGAAAGTCATGTGCAAAGGCCAGGGGAAAGAAAGAACATGGCTTTTATTCCAGGAACTTTAAGTAGTTGAGGATGGTTGGAGAGCTTAAAATTAGATGTGGCAAGAGGTAAGACTCCAGAGATAAACAGGGGCCTCACAAGTATAGGGGGCTTTTGAAACCTTTCCTAAAGTGGGTTTTGATACCTATAGAAGTGCACCGCTATTACTCAGGGTTCTCCACAGATATAGAACCAATAGGGGATGATTAGATAGATAGATAGATAGATAGATAGATAGATAGACAGACAGAGGAGAACAGATTTATTAGGAAATTGGCTCACATGATTCTGGAGGCTGAGAAGTCCCATGACAGGCCATCTGCAAGCTGGAGACCCTGGGATGCTGATATTGTGGCTCAGTCCAAGTCAAAAGGTCTTAGAACCAGGGATGCCAATGATGTGATTCTCAGCCCACGCTCCAAAGCCTAAGAACCTGGTGGGATGGGCCTGGTGGGGTGGGGGGTGCTCATGTAAGTCCTACAGTCTCAAGGCTGGAGAGCCTGGGGTCCTGATATTCAAGGACAGGAGGAGAAGAGTATGTCCCAGTTCCAGAAGAGAAAGGAAATCCTCTTCTCTCCTTTTTTTGTTCTATCTGGGTCCCCAGCCAACTGGATGGTGCCTAGCCACATCGAGGGAGGATCTTCACCTCTTAGTCCACTGACTCACACACTAGTCTGCTCTGGAAACCCTGACAGACACACCCAGAAGGAATGCTCTACCAGCTCTCTAGGTGTTCCTTAATCCAGTCCAGTTGACATCTAACCTTAACCATCACAGCCACTCAGATCTCCAGCCTCCAACTGCTGCCGCTAAGCTCTGCCACAGCATTCATATCAACACCATGCTCTCCCCAGGCTGCTCCTAGCCAATAACTGAGCATGGCAGAACTGCTCAAACCAGGCCATTTCCACGCCTCCTCTAATGGGTCAACCTGGCTGTGGGGCTCCTGCATGGTCTGGTCAAGATAGGCTGCACGCTTACCTGTAAAGCTGCCTGAAGCCTAATGCTGACCCTTGGCCAACACTATGGAATATATCAAATGATATTCTGTAGCCATTGGTCTGTGGATTGTTTGGGGAACAGGGCATACCAGCCTACTAGCATTGTTTAATAATTGTTTCTTTGATAGATCCTGGAGGATTTTGATGATTAAGGCTGGTCATGGAGCTAAAACATGCCTACGTGACCAGTTCACTTGAAGAGATCCCACCATGAGTGAACTCTGGACTTCCTGGTATGTACACACATGATGGTCCAAGACCTGAACATGCAGCACATCCATTGGGAGTCAGCAGAGGGAGACAACGAAGCCTGTGCCTGAGATCTCTAGCCCCTTCTTTGTATAACGTTGCCTGCTGTTAACATACTGTATCCTTTGCCTGTTAAAAACTGATCTATGAGGGCAGGGCTGGGTGGCTTCTGCCTGTAATCCCAGCGCTGAGGCAGTTGGATCATATGAAGTCTGGAGTTCGAGACCAGGCTGGCCAACATGGCGAAACCCCATCTCTACTAAAAATACAAAAATTAGGTGAGTGTGGCAGGGCACACCTATTATCCCAGCTACTCAGGAGGCCGAGGTGGGATAATTGCTTGAACCCAGGAGGTGAAGATTGCAGTGAGTTGAGATCACGTCACTACACTTCAGCTCAGGTGACAGAGCAAGAATCTCAAAAAACAAAACAAAACTGATCTTTGAGTACAGAAACTGTTGGAGTCCTGTGAGTCCTTTCAGCAAGCAAACATGGAAGGTAATCCATGATGAACACCTTAGGGCTGAGATCATAAAGGAGGGGGGCTGTAGGGGAAGAAAAGAAATATTTTTTGATGAACACCGTCTCCCATTTGGCCTAGCCAAGATTTTCACAGAGCTGCACTCTGTTCTGAGGCTGTCCCTGCATACTCCTGCTGTCTCTCTGCTTTATCCCTCAAAAGCATTTCCCCAAATAAATAAATCAATCTTCTGCACATCTGATTGTGTGCTAGCATCTGCTTCTCAGAGAACATGAACAGTAACAGTTGGTATCAAGAGTGGCTGGAAAAGCACGCAATTAAGGATTGACTAACTCCTCATCTGGCTAGCAAGGAGTATCCCATCCCAAGTGGAATGTGGGGCACAGATAATGCCTGGCTCAAGGTGGCCCAAAATATCCCAGTGGATGGGAACACCCTTGCTGGTGAGATCATTCAGGCATTAAAAGATGGAGGAAAGACATGGCTTAAAAAGAGGGCAGATTCTTGGTCAGATGGTGGAAGTATAATTAAAAAAAAAAAAGGACAGCAGAGTTAGCTGGTCATTAATACCCTGTATAGGAAAAATGAAAAGTGAGAGTTAAACACATACAAGCTAAGTGGAAAGCCAGCACCTTCATTGGTACCTTACAAAAAGGCCTTTATTCCCTTTACGAAGAGTGAACACAGCTGAGGAGCAAACTCAGGTCTTAATGTTACTGAATTGAATTGGGGTCTGCTTGCCCTGTACAATAAAGCCAAAACATCCACACTGAGGTTTGCAGCAGGAGAAAGGAGGGAGTTTACTTGCAGGGTGCCAAGCAAGGAGAATCAGGCAGCTCTTGCTTAAATCTTGACCTCCCTGATGGCTTGAAAGTAAGGGTGTTTTGTTCTTTGAGACAGGATCTCGCTCTGTCACCCACGCTGGAGTATAGTGGTGCAATCATAGCTCACTGCAACCTCAAACTCCTGGGCTCAAACAATCCTTCCATCTCAGTCTACCAAGTAGCTAGGGCTACAGGCATGTGCCACCACACTTGGCTAGTTTTTAATTTTTTTTTTTTTTTTTGGTAGAGATCTGGGGCGGGTGGGCAGTGTGTGTGGGGGGGTGTCTTGCTATTTTGCCCAGGCTTGTCTTAAACACCTGGTCTCAAGCAATCCTCCTGCCTCAGCCTCCCAAAGTGCTGGGATTACAGGCATGAGCCAGTGTGCCTGGCCCAAAAGAAATAAGTTTTTTTTTCTTTTCTTTTCTTTTTTTTTTTTATCAGGAATGTCAGCAAAGGGGAAGGAAATAATTTTTAAAGGCAGGAGTAGATTTCAGGAAAGCAGAAGTTACAGGCAAAATCATAAATCAATACATGGAGCTATACACTGGTTTGGTCTAAAAGGGCGGGATATCTTGAAATGAGGGTTTACAGGTCATAGATAGACTCAAGATTTTCTGATTTGAAACTGGTTAAGGAAGAGAAACTTTGTTTAAAAATTTAGGGTCAGCAGCAAAGAATGTTAGCTCTGGCTTGTCGGCGTGACCTCCTCCAGGCAGAACTAAGAACAGTGGGCAGAGTTCAGTCCTCAGCTCCCTGTTATCTGAGGTCTAACGTGCCAGCAGATCCATTTGGTAAGGGTTTGAGTTCCTGAAAAATAACTCAGGGACATATGTTAAGATGTTATCTTTAGTTTCTGTAGGGGAACCAAACATCCTGTGATTCTAACTTCCTTGGCTACTGTTTTAAACTACTATTACCTTCTTGCTCATCAAGTTGCTTCTTTACTTCTCAGGACTAGCTAGGAGCCTGGAATTTCTCTTGAAGGAATTCAGGATTTTCCTTTACTTCCACGCTCAGGGGGCTTGAAGGCCTCAAAAAGCTGGGCAGGGTCCCTGCTCCCTCTCATTAATAAAGTCATTGAGTTCCAGAGGCATTTAAATGCTCAGCCAAGGCTGGGCACAGTGGCTCAAGTCTGTCATCCCAGCACTTGGAGAGGCCAAGACAGGCGGATTACTTGAGGTCAGGAGTTTGAGACCAGCCTGGCCAACATGGTGAAACTCCGTCTCTACAAAAAATACAAAAATTAGCCGGGTGTGATGGTGCGTGCCTGTAATCCTAGGTACTGGGGAGGCTGAGGCACGAGAATCACTTAAACCTGGGAGGCGGAGGTTGCAGTGAGCCAAGATCACGCCACTGCACTTTAGCCTGGGTAACAGAGCAAGGCTCCATCTCAAAAAAATAAATAAGAATAAAAACTAAATGCTTAGCCAAGACAGGTTGATTATACAACCTCAGAGTCCTGGTTGAGAAAACCTGGGACCCTGACATATAAGAAGGAGACATCTGGGGATGTGCCCTAAAGGATTTGGCTCTGCAGACTCAGAGGTTACAAGAGGTATCCAACCTTCTTCATTAAAAGATAGCACTCCCCCCATGCAGGAAGACCTGCAGAGTTCCCTATCTGCCAAAATAACACATTTCCCCCTCAGGAGCTTCCCCCTACCTCCTCTCTTGGCTGCCAGGCTAACAACCAGAGTTAAATTCTATTATAGCATAAACTGGCAGAGGATATGTTAGGCCTGATAAGGAAGGAGAGATATCATACCCTCGTGGAGCCTCAAGAATTACCTAGTACGTAATTACCTAGCAGGACCAGGACAGTATACCTGGGAGTAGATTTTCAGGGTTGTTGATTAGAAATACCAGAATATAAAACTGGATAAGTGGCTGGGCGCTGTGGCTCATGCCTGTAATCCCAGCACCTTGGGAGGCTGAGGTGGGCAGATCACCTGAGGTCAGGAGTTGGAGATCAGCCTGGGCAACATCTCTAATAAAAAAATACGAAAATCAGCCGGATATGATGGTGCACACCTGTAGTCCCAGCTGCTCAGGAGACTGAGGCTGAGGCAGGAGAATAGCTTGAACCTGGGAGAGGATGTTCAGTGAGCTGAGATCGTGCTTCTGCACTCCAGCCTGGGCAACAGAGCAAGACTGTCACAAAACAGACAAACAAAAACTGGATGAGCAAGAATTCATGGACTTGAGTACCTTTTCTTGGGACCCAGGATTTAATGCCCTGGCAAGGATCTCAAGGGATGTTGGAGTGTAACTGAGAAGTCTGGAGAAAGCAATGGCCCACACTGAATGAAGTGGAAATTCTCTTTTTTTTTTTTTTTTTTTTTTTGAGACGGGGTTTCACCATGTTGGCCAGGATGGTCTCCATCTCTTGACCTCGTGATCCGCCCGCCTCGCCCTCCCAAAGTGCTGGGATTACAGGCATAAGCCACCACACCCATCCGAAGTGGAAATTCTTGAGTTGCTCTGGCAGATGATAGAGGAAGGAATAAAAAGGCTCAGGCAGATGGGTAGACTGGACTGAATATATTATATGAGCTTAGAAGCCCCACTGAGAGAATTATGTTACTCTGGAAGGCCCAGAGAACACAACATTTGCCAAGACCAGCAGGAATGTGACGGTGGGAAGGATAGCAGCATCAAAGAGAAATTCAGGGGTGACTCCTATGTATGCCGGGTGATAGGAGAGACAGTCACAGGCTGGGTAATGGGCCCCCACTGAGAGTAACAGAGACTAGGTGGTATGCTTAACCAGAAGTCAGGGGGCCGCAATAACCATAAAAATTGTCAAGGTTGGAGGCACAGCCAAGGGGTGTTGATCCACAGGGATATGCGGAAATGGGAATGGCTCATGGAATGTGGGGTCTTTAGTGGCAAAATAGATGGGCAGCTAACAAGGCTGCTGCTCAATATCTACGATCAAAAGAAGGCAAAACTAGAAGAGTAGGTGGCCAAGAGCAATCACCCTAAGAAGCCACTATCCCTTGCCCAGTTCTCAGAGCTGCACAAACTTTCAGATTTGGAACTCATTGACTGAAGACATGGCCAGGACCCTAAGAGGAATGACCCTGCATCATGATGGCAAATGTTTAGTACTGTAATGATTCCCCAAAGGGACCACTTATTCAAGTGACTGCACACTAAGGAAAGAGGGATACCCCGATATTTCAAGGGCTATCAGGAACAGGGTCTGAGTTGACGTTAATAGTCTACACTGGCCGGGCGCAGTGGCTTATGCCTGTAATCCCAGCACTTTGGGAGGCCATGGCGGGCAGATCACGAGGTCAGGAGTTCGAGACCAGCCTGACCAGCATGGGAAAACCTTGTCTCTATTAAAAATACAAAAATTAGCCGGGCGTTGTGGTGCACGCCTGTAATCCCAGCTACTCGGGAGGCTGAGGCATGAAATCTCTTGAACCCGGGAGGCGGAGGTTGCAGTGAGCCAAGATCATGCCACTGCACTTCAGCCTGGGTGACAGAGCGAGACTCTGTCTCAAAAAAAAAAAAAGTCTACACTAGAAGTCATCATAAACCACCTTTAGAGTTGGGGCATTCAGGGTGGAGGCGGGTATTAAATAGAATCCTGGCTACAGTGTGGCTTACAGCACGTCTACTAGGTCTGTGGACGCACTTGATGGTCATTTCCCCGTCCCTGATGGGAGAACTTGGCAGTCAGAATAATCTCCCTCATTAGGTCCTTGGCTACTACAGTCAGGGAAGGTTAAAAAGGTAAGTAAAAGTCCTTGAAACTTCTCCCTGCTTTCCTCACAAGATATTTAAGAAAAAAAAAAAAATCAGGCTGGGCGCTGTGGCTCACGCCTGTAATCCCAGCACTTTCAGAGGCCGAAGTAGGAGGATCACTTGAGCTCTGGAGTTCAAAACCAGCCTGGCCGACATGGTGAAACCCTGTTTCTACCAAAAATACAAAAATTAGCTGGGTGTGGTGGCACGTGACTGTAATTTCAGGTACTTGAGAGGCTGAGGCAGGAGAATTGCTTGAACCCAGGAGTCAGTGGTTGCAGTGAGCTGAGATCCTGAGCAACAGGATGAGACTCCATCTCAAAAAAAAAAGAAAACAAAAAAACAATGAAATCCTGGGGTAAGGATGGTGAAGATCAAGATTTAGATATTAAATATCTAAAGGGGCTGGGTGCAGTGGTTCATGCCTATAATCTCAGCACTTTGGGAAGGTGAGGTGGGAAGATCACTTGAGCCCAGGAGTTTGGGACCACCCTGGACAACAGAGCAAGACTCCATCTCTACAAAAAACAAAAAAATTAGCTACGCGTGGTGGTGCGCCATTGCATTCTAGCCTGGGCGACAGAGCAAGACCCTGTCTCAGAAAAGATCTAGAGGATGTCAGGTCTGCTGTTTGATTTTTTTTAAAAACATCCTAAATTTAATATAGATACATTTTTTAGCATTTGTAAAATCATTCAGCTACACTTGCATGTTCTAAATATTTTCCCATGTTCAACTGATTTAAATGAAGTTATTCCATCACTTAAAGAGAAAAGTCTGTGCAATCATTTTAAACCTTGAAGTTATCTTAATTTCACCATTAAGATAGCAATAGCTCTTAATCTCACTAGGATCTGGATCGAAAGTCACATTCTTCCTCATAAAATGTAATCAATTTTGTGTTCACTCAAATATCATCAGATTGAGCCTTGTGAATTTATCTAAAATCATTCACATCTTCTGGAGAAACTTGTTCCACTGGAATTCCTAATTTAGCTTGTAAAGGCCCCTGTGCTGCCCTTTTTACTCTGATTGCATCATTTTTGTCAAGGTTTCTTGGATGGACGACTACAAGTATTGGCAAACAACCTGGAAAGGTCATCTTAGTATATGATCTCGCTGTAGTGTAGCTTATTTTCTGTGTTTAATAAGATGACATTGGCCGGGTAAGATGGCTCACGCCTGTAAATGTCAGCACTTTGGGGGGCTGAGGCGGGAAGATTGCTTGAGCCCAGGAGTTTGAGATCAGCCTTGGCAATATGGAGAAAACCCGTCTCTACATAGAATTCACACCTGTGGTCCCAGCTACTCAGGAGGCTGAGGTAGAAGGATCACCTGAGCCCAGGGAGGCTGAGGCTGCAGTGAGCCATGACTGAGACACTGCATTCCAGCCTGAGTGACAGAGTGAGACCCTGTCTCAAAAAAAAAAAAAAAAAAAAAAAGGAAAGAAAGACAAATGAAAAAAATGCTAAGGTGCAATGCAATAGTCCTTTTTCAATGTTTTCATCAGATGAATGAAACAATTTGTTTTGGTTTCATGTCTAGTTTTATTGTCATTCTTTTTTGTTTTGTATTTTTTTTTAATTATTGTCATTCTCATCACTCAAAACATACATCACTAGGCAGGGTACATTGGCCTGTAATCCCAGCACTTTGGGAGTCCAAGGCAGGTGGATCACTTGAGGTGCGGATGGATCATTTGAGATCAGGAGTTTGAGACCAGCCTGGCCAACATGGTGAAACTGCATCTCTCCTAAAAATTACAAAAATTAGCTGGGCATAATGGTGCACACCTGTAATCTCAGCCACTCAGGAGGCTGAGGCAGAAATCGCTTGAACCTGGGAGGCAGAGGTTGCAGTGAGATCATGCCCCGTCCTATGCCAGCCTGGGTGAGAGAGCGAGACTCTGTCTCTTTTTTTTTTTTTTTAAAGATGGGGTTTCACCATGATGGCCAGGCTGGTCTTGAACTCCTGACCTCAGGTGATCCATCCACCTCGGCCTCCCAAAGTGCTAGGATTACAGGCGTGAGCCACCGCGCCCAGCCGATACTGTCTAAAAAACAACAAAAAAAAAGAATATGCATCACTGCCCAAATCAGAATTTTTTTTTTTTTTTGAGATGGAGTTTCGCTCTTGTTTTCCAGGCTGGGGTGCAATGGCACGATCTCGGCTCACTGCAACCTCTGCCTCCTGGGTTCAAGCAATTCTCCTGTCTCAGCCTCCCGAGTAGCTGTGATTACAGGCATGTGCCACCACGCCTGGCTAATTTTGTATTTTTAGTGGTCAGGCTGGTACTGAACTTCCCACCTCAGGTGATCCACCTGCCTCGGCCTCCCAAACTGTTGGGATTGCAGGCATGAGCCACCTCATCAAAAAAAATTTTTGCTCATCAAAATTGTCAATATTTATTTCAGGCATGATTAAAATATGTCTGTTCTGTCCTCAATATTCTTGGTCCAGCTACAGCAAAGGGTCCCATGGCGGAGTCAGACAGCAAGAACCACATACACACCTCAGGGCTTGAATGTGTCTCCTCTAGGCCCGCAGTGGAATGGTTCACAGGCAACTCCTACCAGAGATTTTCTTTCCTACGCCTTGCCCCATTTGCTGACTCGAGGATGGGAACCTAAGTCAATGAGTCTCCTACAGGGACTGGGAAATGGGTCCAGAAAAGTGGATTTAATCACTTTCCAAGTGGCTACACCAAAAGGCACAAATCTGTCCTTTCCTTTGGCTATATTTTTCACCAAGGGGCTAGAAGCAGCAGCAAAGGGCAGTCCACGAAGAAAAGGTGGTGAGCTCTCAGGAGCCTCTAAGAGCAAAGAGGGAAAAGCTGCAGCAGTGCTCTCTGCCCTGGTCCCATTTTTCTCCTCCCTTAAGCCTGGCTGTACCCTCACCCTGGGGTTATTTGCAACCTGAGGCCTCACTAACCTGTATTTCTATGCTGACGTCAAACTAAACTATGCATCCGTGCAAAGGATGGCAAGCAAAGTAGAAAAATGAAAACAACTTATTTAGGGGGTGTGATCATGGGCAAATGTTTGTCTTTATTATTATTAGTTTTTTAGAGACAGGGTCTTGCTTTGCTGTCCAGGCTAGTCTCACCTTAGGTTCAAGGGATCTGCCCACACCAGCCTTCTGAGTAGCATGCACACAGCAAGGGAGGAATATTCTTTTTTTTTTTTTTTTTTTGAGATAGAGTCTCACTCTGTTGCCAGGCTGGAGTGCAGGGGCCCATTCTCAGCTCACTGCAACCTCTGCCTCCCAGGTTCAAGCGATTCTCCTGCCTCAGCCTCCTGAGTAGCTGGGACTACAGGCGCGCACCACCATGCCCAACTAATTTTTGCACTTTTAGTAGAGACGGGGTTTCACTGTGTTGGCCAGGAAGTCTCAATCTCTTAACCTGGTGATCCACCCACCTCGGCCTCCCAGAGTGCTGGGATTACAGGTGTGAGCCACCGTGCATGGCCTGATATTCCTTTTTATACCTGCAAATGGTTTGCACTAAAACTAATTTTTAAAAATTAAGTGAAGTGCACAAATCTTTAGTTTATAACATCTTGACAATTTGTTTCTTTTTAAAATCAACTATTATAGAGATATGTTGGTCAGGCTGGTATCGAACTCCCGACCTCAGGTGATCCACCTGCCTCGGCCTCCCAAAGTGCTGGGATTACAGGCCTGAGCCACTGCACCCAGCCCATTTATTCTTAATCTATTGTCTTTGTATTCAAATTAGATTTCTTTATAGAGTGTATATTTTGGTCTTACTCTTTTTTTTTTAAGACAGGGTTTTCCTCTGTCACCCAGGCTGGAGTGCAGTGGTGCAATCACGGCTCATTGTGACCTCTACCTTCCAAGTTCAAGCGATTCTCTTGCCTCAGCCTCCTGAGTAGCTGGGATTACAGGCACGTGCCATGATTCCTAGCTAATTTTTGTATTTTTAGTAGAGATGGGGTTTCACTATGTTGCCCAGGATAGTCTCGATCTCTTGACCTCGTGATCTGCCTGCCTTAGGCTTCCAAAGTGCTGGGATTACAGGTGTGAGGCACAGTGTCCAGCCTCATTTTTTTTGGAAAAGTTCAATGACATACAATTCATTAAGAATAAAAATATATTGTTTTGCCAGGTGCAGTGGCTCATGCCTGTAATCTCAGCACTTTGGCAGGCTGAGACATTACATCCTTTGAATCCAGGAGTTTGAGACCAGCCTGCCCAACATGGAGAAACCCCATCTCTACTAAAAACACAAAAATTAGCTGGATGTGGTAGTGCATGCCTGTGGTCCCAGCTACGTGGGAGGCTGAGGTGGGAGAATCACTTGAACCTGGGAAGTAGAGCCTGCAGAGAGCCGAGCAGGCGCTGCGCTCCAGCCTGGGTGACAGAGCAAGATTCTGTCTCAAAAAAATAAATAAAATAAAAATACATTGTTTCAAACTTAGAATAATTTAATATTCTCTTTGTTATTTCATATGTATCTGGAAATGGAACAGATACATGGTCTGATCCTGTTCTGAGGTAGCATTCCGGCAACTGGTACAAGGTTCCCAGATAGAGTTAAAGTGACTTTCCTCTTGCAACCATTTCCATTGCCCAGAAAATCTTTTGTTTTTGTATATTTCAAGAGTAGCTTCAGATTAATACCTCTCAGAACAATCTCCTCCTAAAGGTCAACTTGGTTCAGAGCCTTTAAGTACAAATGATTTCTGGCGACACTAACGACCAACATAAGGGTAACTCAGGTAAAAAACGTAGAAGCACATTTCAGTTCCACGGATTTCACTTTCATATTTTAAGTCTATCACTTTATACCTTCAATATCAACACTAAAATAGAACTTAAGAAGATTTCTGTTTGAGCAACATTCTATATAAATATCTCCACCTCTACCCTACTTGCAGCAAAAGCTCTAAATCAGACTAATTAGCTTTCAATTATAATAACTGATAGCTTTCATAGAGTTTTAATCTAATAGTTTAACAGCTTTTGTTTGTAAAACTTATTCTCAATTATAATTTATAATTAAAAAAAAATTTTTTTTTTTGAGACAAGGTCTTGCTCTGTCATCCAGGCTGGAGTACAGTGGCACCGTCATGGGTCACTGCAGCCTCGACTTCCTGGGCTCAATCAGTTCTCCTCCTTCAGCCTCTCCAGTAGCTGAGACTACAAGCGTATGCCACCAAACCTGGCCAATTTTTAAAATTTTTTGTAGAGACAAGGTGTCACTTGTTGCCCAGGCTGGCCTTGAACTCCTGGGCTCAAGTGATCCTCCCACCTCAGCCTCCCAAAGTGCTGGGGTTACAGGCATTAGCCACTGCACCTGGCATTTAATTTACAGTTAAAAAGACCAGTTCAAATACTTAGGTGGATGAATCCCATACAACACCAAAACAAGGAAAATTATTCTCAATAGGCAGAGATATAATCAATCGCAGATATATGGCTTAATAAGACTACCAAAACAGCTCATGTCATGTATTTAAAAACAAAAAATGCCTGGGTCCAGGAGATTGAAGCTGCAGTGAGCTATAATTGTCCCAGACTGGGTGACAGAGTGAGACTCTATGTCTTAAAAACAGAAAAAAATTATGAAAAAAAAAAGTTGTACTGAGATGGATTTTAAAATAATCTCAGAAAATACAAAAATTTTAAATAATCTCTCCAGTTTTTGATTACATATCTTCATAATGAGAATTTTAATCACAGGTCTCAAATTTTGTTGCAAATATATTGCCATTAGCACTCTAATCTTAGATTGCTTTTTGTTGAATATTCTGCTGATAAACAATTGCTTAACATTCCAATCAAATATATTCTCAGAATTAACTGCAAGACTGGTGCCACTACTGGGAAATGAGCTGAGTTAATCAGCAGTTACATCAAATGTAATGAATCCAAATCACTTCTTTCTGTAGGTCCACTGTCTACGTTTTTCAGCTTGATCCTCGAATCATTGCAGCCGCACCAGACACTTCCTTTGAAGGCAGTGGTGGTGATGAAAGCAGCTGAAGGTGAGCGCCTCCATCAAGCTGAGAAGCAGCAGAGTTCACCTGTGACACCACCGCGCTGTTCTCCCACGATCCTGTGTCCACATGCACGCTCAGGCTCCTATTTCAGGAGCATGTCACATATCTTTAAATGCTGTTATGCTACTTTACATATCATGTAAGAACCTTTTAACAGTGCAACTCCATTCCCTTTGGAACCTTTGTGCTATTGTTTTAAGACATTTCATTTCCATTTCCATTATAAAATCCAAAATATATTTTTATATTTCCTTTAAATGGTCAGTGATCTTTTTAGAGAAATTTTTTTAAATGAACAAAGTATTTTATATTTACCACATATTTACATCTCTTTATTTCTTTGTGTAGATCTCATTTTTCTATCTGTCACCCAGGCTGGAGTGCAGTGACACAATCATGCCTCACTGAAACCTCAACCTCCTGGGCTCAAGCAATCCTCTATCCCCAGCCTCCTGAGTAGCTGGGACTAAAGCTGTGTGCCATCATACCCAGCTAATTTTTCTCTATTTTTTGTAGAGATTGTGTCTCGCTAGTTGCCCAGGCTTGTCTTGAACTCCTGGCCTGAAGCAATCCTCTCCCCACAGCCTCCTAAAATGCTGCGATTGGCCGGGTGCAGTGGCTCATGCCTGTAATCCTAGCACTTTGGAAGGACAAGGCGGGGGCAGATCACTTGAGGTCAGGAGTTCAAGACCAACCTGATTAACATGGCAAAATCCCATCTCTATTAATATAAAATATATATATATTTTAAAAAGCAATAGCAAAAAGCCCAAAGTGCTGGGATTACATGCATGAACCACCATGCCCAGCCAAAAAAACATTTCTTATAATGCAGTTCTCTGGAAATGACCTCTCAGTGTTTATTTGGCTGAAAAGGTCTTTTTTTTTCTTTTTCTTTTCTTCTTCCTTTTTTTTTTTTTGAGATGGAGTCTCACTCTGTCACCCAGGCTGGAGTGCAGTGGCATGATCTCGGCTCACTGCAACCTCTGCCTTCCGGGTTCAAGTTCCTTTCTTCTCCTGCCTCAGCCTCCTAAGTAGCTGGGATTACAGGTGCATGCCACCATGCCTGGCTAATTTTTGTATTTTTAGTAGAGACGGGGTTTCTCTGTGTTGGCCAGGCTGGTTTCAAACCCCTGACCTCAAGCAATCTGCCCACCTTGGCCTCCCAAACTACAGGGCATTAGCCACTGCGCCCAGCCGCAATGTTACTTTTGATATTTGTCATTTTTTCCTTCACATTCACAGACTCAGGTAGCAACTTTTGACATTTGGATTGACAGATTCTTGGCACTGTTGACATTTCTTTGTTGTGAGCCTGTCCTGTGCGCTATAGGATGTTTAACAGAATCCCTGGTGCTACGGTTGAATGTTTGCGTCTCTCCCAAATTAATATGTTGAAGTCTAACACTAATGTCATAGTGTTAGGAGGTGGGGCCTTTGGGATTGGTGTCCTTATGAAAGAGGAGGACCCAGAGAGCTGCCTTGTCCTCTTTCGCCACGTGAGGAAGCAGTGAGGACATATTCTCTAAAGCAGAAAGTGGGCTCTCATCAGACACCAAATCTGCCAGTGCCTTCATCTAGGACTTCCCAGCCTCCAGAACTGTGAGAAACACATTCTGTTATTTATAAGCCACCCAGTGTTTTGTTATAGCTGCGTGAGTAGACTAGGACACTTGGCCTCTACCTTTTAGATAGGTAGCATCTTCCCAGTATTGACAACACGAATTGTCTCCAGACACCGCAAAATATCCTCTGGGGAGTGAACTCACCTCTGGCTGAGAATTGCTGTTCTAGGGCTATTTTAGCTCTCCTCCTAAGGTGTAACCCTTCAGGGATCTTTACCGCACATCCGGAGTTTTTAATCAGGTCTCTTCACTCAGAGTTGGAACTCAAACATACCCTAGTAGTGTGTGGGCTCTGGGAATTGTCCAACTTACATTTCCCCATGGTGATTTTTTGCGTGGCTTTGCGGAGCTTCCTGTTAGAAATACAGCTCTATATTCAGTACAAGACTCCAGGGCACTGTTATGCAGATTTCCTGGGCTCTTTCTCTGGACTCTTTTCTTTGTGTTACTTTGCCTTACAAATTCCAGCCACCTTAGCCTCCTGAAACCATTCTGTGTCCTTCAACTTGGTGAAACGACCATACTCTGTTTAGGTTCTCTTTTGCACCACAGCAGTCTGGGAAGTGTCTCCTGGCAGACAGCCTAGGTCATTTTTGGACTCATTTCATTTCTTTTCCTTCTTACAGTCTGGAATTGCCTATAGTACGTGTATGAACATTTGTTTCACATACTTTCTCCAGCTTCCTTATAGCAGGAGAGCATGTATGGTACTCGTTACTGTCAGGGCTGAAAACAGCAGTCTCCCTCAATAATTACATTTTTAAGCATTTCATCTGCTAACATGTCCTGTTGACCTTGGTGTTCTTTCCTGTCACTCTTTACTACTTATGTTTTCTAAACACATAATTACTGAGTAGGCTAAAAAAGACATTTCAAGTAAATGCTTCTTTGTTTTCTTTGAGATTACCTTTTCCAAAATGTGTCAGATCTCTATTTTGCTTTTGGGCAATCACATTCATCCTTGGGTAAATACTGACCATGTCCATTATTCGCTGTACCCAAGGCAGATACACTTGCATTTCAAATTAGAGGTAGGCAGGATGGTCCTCTGTTCACTGATATAGGAAAATGGTGGGCCAGGAAAATGGTTAGCCAGGTGTGATGGCTCAGGCCTGTAATCGCAGCACTTTAGGGGGCTGAGGCAAGAGGATCCCTTGCATCCAGGAGTTTGAGACCAGCCTGGGCAACAAAGTGAGACCCAGTCTACAAAAATTAGCCAGGGATGGTGGTTTGCACCTATACTCCCAGCTACTTGAGAGGCTGAACTGGGAAGATCGCTTGAGCCCAGAAGTTAGAGGCTACATGGAGCCATGATCATGCCACTGCACTCCAGCCTGGTGACAGAGTGAGAGCCTGTCTCAGAAAAAAAAAAAAAAGAGAGAGAGAGACTTGAGGTTGAGATAGACTCCTAGCCCCTTCCACCATTTGCAGACATAACAAGAAGGTGGCATCTATGAACCAGGACACAGGCCCTCACTAGCTACTGAACCCGCTGCATCTTGAACTTGGTCTTCCCAGCTCCAGAACTGTGAGAAATAAATGTCTGTTGTTTAATCTGCTACCAAGTCCATGGTATTCTGTTATAGCAGTCCAGACGGATGAAGACGATAATAGTAGTAGTTAACATTTACAGACTACCCACCACACACCAGTCACTAGTTAACACTTTACCTACATGTTTCTCAGTTATTCTCACAACCTTTTGAGAGGGGCAGCCTTATTATCTCCATTTTACAGATGTACCAAGAGTTGAAACAACTTTCCAGGGTCACATGGCCAGCAAGCAGCAGTCAGGTGGCTCATGTCCCTCACCGCGGTGTGGCTGTGACAGCTCCACTGTCTTTATAACATGGGCACCAAGCTTTACAAAGGCTCTCTCTTTCAGCGAAGCTTGTACATGGTGCCCGTTTATTAATTCAAAAATGTACAAGTTGCTAACATTGAAATGAGTGACATAAAGATTGTATTAGTCACTCTCGAACTTTTTCATGCATTTTTCTATTTGAATGGAATACTTTGCATTTTTTGAAATGGAAAACAATTAGTCACACATCAAATTCTACTGCATCAATAATACGCATGTCTCTCGAGCATAATACTAGGAATTATTTGGCCTGCCACGGCTGCCAGAGATCTACAATTGCAAATTCACCCACCATGTTGTCATTAAGTCTCACTGCATTTTCTATGCTCAGATAAATCCTCTGTCCCGAGTTGATTCAAGAATTGTTTATTGCATGCATCTTGTGTGCAGGATAAGTGCTCTGGGTTGTTGGGTTTTTTTGTTGCTGTTTTGAAAGCAAATCTGGTACTTTGGTTGCGAGTGTTCTTAGATTTCTTGCGTCACCTGCATGAGCAAACACAGACTAGGTATTTAGTAACTACCTGTGCATTCACTGACTCCCACCCCGAGTCCTGGAACTTGTTCTTTCTCCTACTACCTTAGTGCTTTAATTCTAATCCTTCTCCTGTGCCTCCGTGTTGAGGAAACCATATTCTATCTCCATGAATCATCAGTGTTCTTAAGTTCTCAAAGTTATTAAGTACCTCCTCTTAATTTGTTCCTGTGTCATTCTCATTCCATTTCTAAAGCATAATTTCCTCTCAAACTATGTGTATGGATTTTTCTCTATATTTAGCACTCGGTTTTTCTAATCCCCTCCCTTCCTTTCCCCACATACTCTGCTTTGTTTGCTCCTCATACATTCCTGTTCCTGTTCCTTTAGGGAGAAAACTGACACACATACACACTTACTGAGGCCTCCCTCCAACAGGAAAATCTTTTTTTTTTTCCTAGAGTCTTGCTCTGTTGCCCAGGCTGGAGTGCAGTGGCTTGATCTCGGCTCACTGCAACCTCTGCCTCCCGGGTTGAAACGATTCTTCTGCCTCAGCCTCCCGAGTAGCTGGGATTATAGGCGCCCACCACATGCCTGGCTAATTTTTGTATTTTTAGTAGAGATGGGGATTCACCATGTTGGTCAGGCTGGTCTTGAACTCCTGACCTTGTGATCTGCCCACCTCAGGCTCCCAAAATGCTGGGATTACAGGCAGGAGCCACTGCGTCCGGCCTTTTTCTTTTTTTGAGATAGAGTCTTCGCTTTGTTGCCCAGGCTGGAATGCAGTGGTGCAATCTTGGCTCTCTGTAACCTCTGCCTCCTGGGCTCAAGAAATTCTCGTGGCTCAGCCTCTTGAATAGCTGGGATCACAGGCATGCATCACCATGCCCGGTTAAATTTTGTATTTTCAGTAGAGTTGGGGTTTCACCATGTTGACCAGGCTGGTCTTGAACTCCTGACCTCCAGTGATCCGCCTGCCTTGGCCTCCCAGAGTGGCCGTTTTTTTTTTTTTTTGATAGGGTCTTTGTCGCACAGGCTGGAGTGCAGTGATGCAATCATGGCTCACTACAGACTCAACCTCCCGGGCTCAAGTGATCCTCCCTCATCAGCATTCTGAGTAGCTACTGGGACTACAGGTGAGTGCCACCACACCTGGATATTTTTTGTAGAGATGGGGTTTCATCATGCTAACCTGGCTGGTCTTGAACTCCTAAGCTCAAGTGATCCACCTGCCTTGTCTCGGATGAGACTTTGGACTGCAGACTTTCGAGTTAATGCTGTAGTGAGTTAAGATTTGGGGTGATTGTTAGGAAAGCATGATTGGTTTTGAAATGTGAGAACATGAGATTTGGGAGGGGCCGGGGCAGAATGATATGGTTTAGCTGTGTCCCCACCCAAATCTCATCATGAATTCCCACGTGTTGTGAGAGGAACCTGGTGGAAGGTAATGGAATCATGAGGGGCAGATCTTTCCTGTGCTGCTCTGGTGCTAGTAAGTCTACCTTTTTTTTTTTTTTTGAGACGGAGTCTTGCTCTGTCGCCAGGTGCCAGGCTGGAGTGCAGTGGCACAATCTCGGCTCACTGCAATCTCTGCCTCCTGGGTTCAAGCAATTCTCCTGCCTCTGCCTCCCGAGTAGCTGGGACTACAGGCGCAAGCCACCATGCACAGCTAATTTTTTTGTATTTTTTAGTAGAGACGGGGTTTCACCATGTTGGCCAGGATGGTCTCCATCTCTTGACCTCTTGATCCGCCCGCCTCGGCCTCCCAAAGTGCTGGGATTACAGGCATGAGCCACCGTGCCGGGCCGTAAGTCTACTTATTATATGGCAGAGGTTTCCTGCACAAGCTCTCTTTGCCTGCTACCATCCATGTAAGGTGTGACTTGCTCCTCCTTGCCTTCCACCATGATTTTGAGACTTCCCCAGCCATGTGGAACTTTAAGTCAAATCGAAACTCTTTTGTAAATTGCCAGTCTTGGGTATGTCTTTATCAGCAGTGTGAAAACAGACTAATACAATTGGTTTGGGATTTGCCTGGATGGAGGGGTTTTAAAACTTTTCCCAGGTGATTCTAATGTATTGCCAAGATTGAGAATCATTAGCTTAAATTCCTCAGGATTTACCCTGAGTTGAGAGGGGTAGGAAGTAAATATCAGGAAAGAAATGGGGCCAGGAAGGAGGGAAATGATTGTTGGGACTGGCAAAAAAATAGTATCTGCCTCTCTCATGCATCTTTCTCAAAAGTAAAGTATGCTTCATTCATTTTTTCATTGATTCCTTTCCTCTTTCAGCAATTTTTTGGGCTTCTAACAATGTTCAGGAGATGAGAAATCAAAGGACACTGTTAGCAAATGAGAAGTTATATAGGTCAAATAAAATAGAAAAAGTGCACCGCTTCCAGGCAAACACAACCCCAATGCACGAGGCTTGACTAGGGAAGAAGAGGCTTGATTTCAGCCCTCATTCCCTCCCTTGGCTAGGCATCCTCATGCAGTGTGCAAACTCAGCTGTGCAAGGAAGCCAAAAGCACCTAAACAGGACACAGGCCCTGCTGTCAAGACCTCATCATCTGAACCAGGGAAACAACAGGTAAACATACCAACTGCTTTTAATAGTTTAAGATCCATCCTAGGGGTAGCCATAGAGAGCAGAAGGCATCTGGAAGTTATGTTATTAGATTACATTTTATGGTTTTTTAGGAGGCAAATGCTTTTAATTTTTTTAGCCAATTTCTAACTGGAAGAGTGATTATGTATGCATATATATTTTAAGAGGCAGGTTCTCACTCTGTCACCCAGGCTGAAGTGTGGTGATATAGTGGGGCGATCATAGCTCCTTGTAGCCTTGACTTCCTGGGTGCAAGAGATCCTCCCACCTCAGCCTTTTGAGTAGCTTGGACTTCAGGTGCTCACCACCACACCTGGCTAATGTTTTATTTATTTATTTTTTTATAAAGATGTGGTCTCACTGTGTTGCCCAGGCTGGTCTTGAACTCCCGGGCTCAAGTGATCCTCCTGCCTTGGCCTCTCAAAGTGCTGAGATTACAGGTAGGATCCACTGTGCCTGGCCTTGCATATCCTTATGTAATGACATCCTGCACAGCACTAATTCATTAGAAGGTTTGTTTGTTTGTTTGTTTTTGTGTTTTTGAGACAGAGTCTCACTCTGTCGCCCAGGCCGGAGTGCAGTGTCAACATCTCAGCTCACTGCAACCTCCACCTCCGAGGTTCAAGTGATTCTCGTGCCTCAGCCTCCCAAGCAGGTGGGATTACAGGCATGCGCCACCATGTCCAGCTGATTTTTGTATTTTTAGTAGAGATGGCATTTTGCCATGTTGGCCAGGCTGGTCTTCAACTCCTGACCTCAGGTGATCTGCTGGTCTTGGCTTCCTCCAAAGTGCTGGGATTACAAGGTTATTTGTTGCTAGAAATGTTTGTCTTGTAAATAAACTTCTGGGTATGGTACCATTCGCCTGTAGTCCCAGCTACTTGGGAGGCTGAGGCAGAAGGATCTCTTGAGCCCAGGAGTTGGAGGCCAACCCGGGCAACATAGTGAGAACCAGTCTTTTTTACATCTGGTTTTTTGTTGTTGTTTGTTTGTTTTTGTTTTTTGAGACAGAATTTCCCTCTGTCGCCTAGGCTGGACTGCAGTGGCTTGATCTCAGCTCACTGCAACCTCTGCCTCCTGGGTTCAAGCAATTCTCCTGTCTCAGCCTCCCAAGTAGCTGGGATTACAGGCGCACATTGCCACACCTGGCTAATTTTTGTGTTTTTAGTAGTGAAGGGGTTTCACTGTGTTGGCAGGCTGGTCTCAAACTCCTGACCTCAGGTGATCTGCCCACCTCATCCTCCCAAAGTGCTGAGATTACAGGCATAAGCCATTGCACCCAGGCCTTGTCTTAAAAAATAAAATAATGTTTAAAAATTTAAATGCTAAAAAAAAAAAAAAAAACAACAACAAACTTTTCACAGTGTTTGTTAAAAGCCTTTCTGTTCCCTGTTCTGAGAGTACTGAGGATGGATGCATCTCAGCCAGGGAGAGCCAGTGGTACTGCCCACCCAGAGCCAGTGAGCCCAAGGAAGTGTGGCAATGGCACAGCTCTCAGCCAATGAGTCTCCTATGCGTTCTGTCTGGTTGAGTGAGTTCCGCGACGCTCTGGCTTCTCTTTTTGCATTTATCTTGTTTCTGGCAAGTAGTTCTGACCCACAAAGGCTGGCTGTAGAAGTAATAGGGCTGGAACTATTTTAGAGAAGCAAAGGGAAAATATGTTGGATTTCAACAGAGACTGAAAGGGCTTGCAAGGAAACAGTCCAAGAAGAGAGAGATTGGCAGGTGGGTGAGGACTGTGGGAGTCCTCTGACTTCATGAAGGAAATCGGAGATGTCACTGACCCCCAGGGAAAGTGATAGGAAGTATTGTGGCTTCGAGTATGATATGGTTTGACTCTGTGTCCCCACCCAAATCTCAATTGTATTCCCATAATTCCTACATGTCGTGGGAGGTAATTTGAAACTTGGGGGCGGCTTCCCCTGTACTGTTCTTGTGGTAGTGAATAAGTCTCACAAGATCTGATGGGTGTATCAGGCGTTTCCACTTTTGTTTCTTCCTCATTTTTCTCTTGCCACCACCATGTAAGAAATGCCTTTCACCTCCTGCCGTGATTCTGAGGCCTCCCCAGCCATGTGGAACTCTAAGTCCAGTTAAACCTCTTTTTCTTTCCAGTCTCGAGTATGTTTTTATCGGCAGTGTGAAAACAGACTAATACAAAGTGTGTCCACAACCTCAGGAGATTTAGAAAGAAAGGACGAGCAACTGGCAGTGGCTAATGCCCTGAGCACCAGCAGGGACTACTCAGAACTGATTTGCCTAATGTTCCAATTTCCATAAGTGCTAAACAGAATATGCTCTACCTTTGCCAGCAAATACTTTCAGAATAGCAAGAATTCGTTCAGTCAGTTAACAGGAGTTTAAAAAAAAAAAAGCAAGCGGTTGGCACGGTGGCTTATACCTGTAATCCTAGCACTTTGGGAGGCCAAGGCAGGCAGATCACCTGAGGCCTGGAGTTCGAGACCAGCCTGGCCAACATGGTGAAGCCACGTCTGTACTAAAAATACAAAAACTAGCCAGGTGTGGTGGTGCACACGTGTAGTCCCAGCTACTTGGGAGGCTGAAGCAGGGGAATCGCTTGAACCTGGGAGGCAGAAGTTGCAGTGAGCAGAGATTGCGCCATTGCACTTCAGCCTGGGGACACAGTGAGACTCCATCTCAAAAAAAAAAAAAAAAATCAAGGCATAGAAAAGCTAAGTCTTGACAGGGACTGGGAAGCTGGGAAGGAAATTGGAAAAAAACACAGGTCGCCTGCCACACAGATGGGAGAAAAATACATTTTTCTGTTTAACAACAAACTGAGTGACCTTATAAGGTATGATTATTGGAATTATTCAAGCAGTGTTGGTTTGATCAACCCTTAAGGAAGCCATGCAAAAAAGTTGTACATGGGCTAGAAGGCTGGCCTAGATCTAGGGTTCTTACCCCTGAGGCCCCAAAGAAAGGTAAAGTCCTGGCTGGGTGTAGTAGCTCATTCCTATAATCCCAGCACTTTGGGAGGCCAAGGCAGGTGGATCACTTGAGGCCTGAAGGTTAAGACCAACATGGTGGCCATGGCTGGCCAACATGGTGAAACCCTGTCTCTACTGAAAATACAAAAAATTAGCTGGGTGTGGTGGTGCACGCCCGTAATCCCAGCTACTCAGGAGGCTGAGGCATGAGTATCGCTTGAACCCGGGAGGCTGAGGTTGCAGTGAGCTGAGATTGCACCACTGCATTCCAGCCTGGGTGTAACAATGAGACTGTTTCAAAAAAAAAAAAAAAAGAAAGAAAGGTGAGGACCCTTATTTTCCTCTGAAAAATTCACATACTCATTGAATTGATAATTTATTGCTGCATAATAAATCACCCCAAAAACATAGTGGCTTCTTATCTCACAGCTTCTGTGGGTCAGGAATTTGGATGCAGCTAAGGTGGGTGATCCTGGCTTATGAGATTGAAGTGAATGTCGACCAGGGCTGCAGTCATCTAACATACCAGCTCTCAGCTGGGGTGGAGATGGTCAGGGAACATTTGGCAACATCTGGAAACATTTTTGATGGTCACTAGCTGGGGAGAGTACGCTATTGGCATCTAGTGGATGGGGGCCAGGGATGCTGTGATAGCTCCTACAGCACACAGGACAGCTCCCCACAACAAACATTATCCAGCCCCAAATGTCAACAGAGGCACCCTGATCTAAAGGCTCACCTGCGGCTGCAGGAACCCCTTCTGAGACGGCTCACTCACACAGCGGCTCAGCGCTGCTGCTGTGCTCCCAACATGGCAGCTGGCTTTCCCCAGAGCAAGCCAGCTAAGAAAGAGGGCAAGGGCCAAGCACAGTGGCTCACGCCAATAATCCTAGCACTTTGGGAGGCTAAGGTGGGCAGATTGTCTGAGGCTGGGAGTTCAAGACTAGCCAGGGGAACAGAGTGAAACAGCTGTCTGTACCAAAAATAATAAAATATTAATAAAAAGAAAGAAGGCAGCCGGGTGTGGTGGCTCACACCTGTAATCCCAGCACTATGAGAGGCAGAGGCAGGATGATCACCTGCAGTCAGGATTTCAAGACCAGCCTGGTCAACATTGTGAGTCTGTGACACCGAACCTAATGTATAGAATTGTATTGTATATAGGCTTGCTGGTTTCCAAATATGTCCACAAATTCTTTGGTGATTCTCTCCTCAAATGGTGGAAGCCAGGGAAGAGGGGTTGAAAAACAAAACAAAAACAAAAAAACTGGTGGAAGCCAGGTCCTCTCAACAGATAATACCCTGTCTCTACTAAAAATACAAAAATTAGTCGCGCGTGGTGGCGCATGCCTGTAATGCCAGCTACTCAGGAGGCTGAGGCAGGAGAATCACTTGAACCGGGGAGGTGGAGGTTGCAGTGAGCCGAGATCGTGCCACTGCACTCCAGCCTGGGCAGCAGAGCAAGACTCCTTCTCTAAAAAAATAAATAAGTAAAAAGAGGGCAATGAGGAAGCCTTTTATGACGAGTTCGTTAGAGGCAAGTTACTGACTGCAGCCGTCACTGAAGGGAGAGGACCTGGCTTCCACAGGTTTTTTGGTTTTGTTTTGTTTTTCAACCTCTCTCCCCTGGCTTCCACCATTTGAGGAGAGAATCATCAAAGAATTTGTGGACATATTTGGAAATCAGCAAGCCTATACACAACACAATTCCACACATTAGGTTCAGTGTCACAGACTCCAGAGCCCGCCCATGGAATCCCTAAATTACATACCCCTAAGGTTCCTTCCAGTTCCAACAGACACAACAGAGTAACTTCTGGTCAGGACATCTCCAAGGACAGGTACAAACGAACCAAGCAGCAAAGCCTCAGGATTCCGTCTGCAGTCCCTGCGTTCACATGACGCCTTCCTTTCCTCCTCCTCCTAGGCTTTCCATCCAAGGTCCTTGCAACTTACTGTGTCACTGGATTTCATTCCAAAGCAGGACTGAGGGGCTGACATTTACGCATGAGCCTTGAGACTCCACTTCAGGAGAAAGATTAGCTGGGGTTTCAAGACGCCCCCACTCCCACCTTTTAGACTTCATGCAAGCAGGACTGACAGTAATATTGCAAGTTAAGGTAGTTCTTCTTGAAAATGAGCTACAGGCAGGTTCAGCGATGCAGCACTCATGGACGAGGCGGGCTCATTCCCTGAGGCTTTATTTAATTTCAGTCCATTCATTTATTTGCTTTCCATTAATCATGAGCAATATCCCCCTGGAATGGTGGTCCTAAGAGGGTTCTTGGAAAAAGAAATTACAGTCCATCTGATTTTTTAACTTAGTTCTCAAGATTTTCTGGAGAATCATTTCTCGGTAGTGATTTTCTGTTTTCAAAATGGAGAGGGAGGTGCTTCTGAGTGTAAAATGCTTCCTCAATCCAGCGCTTTGATGGATCAAAGGAGGGGGACAGTAAGAGATGTATTCGGTGACCCGCCCTTGAAGCTCAGGCCATCTCAGCTGAGCACTTAGGGAAAAATATCGATGGAGCAGTGTTTTTAAAAACAGGGTCCACGCATTTTTCCCGGCCTGGAAATGCTGCCAGTTTTACTTCTTGCCACCCCTTTGATCACCTTTGGAACAAGCAGGGGCTGTGAAGAAAACAGTCAGGCTCAGGCACCGCGTCCCTTTCCTTAGAAGTCCGAGTGTTACTGGGAGGTACTGACCAAATGGCGTTTGTGTGATGGGGTGGTAGGGGGCCTCCCTTCCCGAGGCCTCTCAGGATGGGAGAGGACAGTGCTTGTGGCATGAAGGCACTGCAGAAGAGGAACAATGAGCCCACTCCTGGGGAAGCAGAGACGACTTGTGGGTCTCTCACACATGGGCAATGAAACCTCTGTATCCTCATGCCTGGGGCTCACCCGCTGCGGGCCGCATTCATCACCCAAGGGTGAAAGGAAAAGGCAGAGCACCGCAGAGCCAGGCAGGTTCATTTCACAAACAGGACCCGAAAGGAGGAGGTCCTGGGGCTTATGTATTTAACAGTCAGGGTCTTGCCCTGTCACCCGGGCAGTGGTGAAAACATGGCTCCCTGCAGACTTGACCTCCTGGGCTCAGGCAATTCTCCTGCCTCAGCCTCCTGAGTGTCTGGGACTTACGGCCTGTGCCATCATGCCTGGCTAATTTCTCTCTCTTTTTCTTTTCTTCCTTTCTTTCTTTCTTCCGCCTTTCCCTTCTTTCTTCTTTCTTCTTTCTTTCTTCCTTTATCTCTCTCTTCCTTCCTTTTTTTTTCTTTTTTTCTCTCTCTCTTTCTTTTTTGAGATGGAGTCTCACTCAGTCACCTAGGCTGAAGTGCAGTGGCACGATCTTGGCTCACTGCAACTTCTGCCTCCCAGGTTCAAGCGATCCTCCTGCCTCAGCCTCCCGAGTAGCTGGGATTACAGCTGCACACTATCACACCCAGCTGATTTTTGGTATTTTTAGTAGAGACAGGGTTTCCCCAGGTTGCCCAGGCTGGTCTCGAACTCCTGAGCTCAAGTGATCCACCTGCCTCAGCCTCCCAAAGAGCTAGGATTACAAGCATGAGTCAGCAATCCTGGCCTCGGGCGAATTTTTTTTATGTTTTTATTTTTTGTAGAGACAAGGTCTCACTATGTTGCCCACGCTGGTCTCAAATTCTTGGCCTCAAGCCATCTTCCTGCCTCAGCCTCCCAGTGTTGGGATTAAGGCCTGAGCCACTGTACTTGGCGAGGTTCCGGGTTCTAAAGAAGCCTTCTTGGGGTTCACTGAGGATGTGGGGCTGTGCTGGGGACTCCACCCTGAACTCTGCACTCCTCAGGCCCATCCTGCATCCTTCTCTCCTCCGTAGGAGGCCCTGACCCAGGCCTCCGCCCACGCTTCCCCTCCGCGCCTGTGGCATGGGGCCAGAGTCCCCTGCTTCCCCTTATGGCTACTGTTAAAGACAAATAAACAGACCCTTTTACAACTCTAGAGTTTTCATGCTAGTTGTTACGGGGAGCAGGCAGCTGTTAGCAATCAGCAAACGGGCACGTTCCTGACTTGTACAGCGTTCTCCCGGGGAGCCCTGCTCCTTATCTTCAATCAGGCGGCGGGTTTCCCGACTTCCTTGCCTCGGAGCCCACCTTTGGCCAAGGGGAACTTCTCCACAAAACCCAGCGTCTCAGTCAGAAATAACAATCGGCCCTTTGGAAGTGATTCAAGCAGAAAAATGTGTGCAGCTTTGTTTCTCTCCAGCGGGTAATTATGCGCCACCAGGGGATGAGGCCCGAAGAAGAAAGTTTCCTTAGAAGCTGAGGCCAGCAGCAGTCTTTCAGGCGGGCGTTCTGGGAGTAAAGGCCAGGAGCTTCTGGGAGGTAACCAGTACTGGCACCGAGCTTGGCAACCCCGATGTGGCCGGTACTATGGAGCCGGAGGAACCAGGAGATGCCTGCTGTGGAGAGGAGGCAGCAGCAGAAGCCACCCCCACGTGCCCACGTCCCCAGTCACAGTGCCTTTCGTCCTGGGCTGAGAACACCCACAGTTAACAAGGGGAAGGTGAAGAGACTTAGGGAACGCAAGCCCAGTGCTCATCCGTGGTTCACAGCAGGGATAATGAGCTTGTGACAGGAAAATAGAGACTTCCCAATCCTATTTATTATTATTTTTTTTGAGACAGAGTCTCTCTCTGTCACCCAGGCTGGAGTGCAGTGGTGCGATTTTGGCTCATTGCAACCTCTGCCTCCCGGGTCGAGCGATTCTCCTGCCTCAGCCTCTTGAGTAGCTGGGATTACAGGTGCACGCTGCCATGCATGGCTATTTTTTGTATTTTTTTTTTTTTTAGTAGAGAGGGGGTTTCACCATGTTGGCCAGGATGGTCTCAAATTCCTGACCTCATGATCCACCCACCTTGGCCTCCCAAAGTGCTGGGATTACAGGCGTGAGTCACTGTGCCTGGCCTCCAATCCTATTTAAATGGTTGATGGTTTTTATTATCTGATTGTACAGGCTTATAGTGAAAAAATGTGAAAAACTCCAAAGATAAAAATTACTCTTATGTTTACCACTATAGACTGCTACATTTCCATTTTGGGGTTTTGTTTTCAATCCTTTTTTTCTAAAATGCATGTT
>CAUYLG010066831.1:0-40322 GCA_963573385.1 Cacajao melanocephalus
TTTGTTTACAGGCACTTGGTCATCTTTTTTTTTTGAGACGGAGTTTTACTCTTGTTGCCTAGGCTGGAGTGCCATGGTGCGATCTCAGCTCAACACAACCTCCACCTCCTGGGTTCAAGCAATTCTCCTGCCTCAGCCTCCCAAATAGCTGGGATTACAGGTGTTAGCCACCATGCCTGGCTAATTTTTGTATTTTTTTTAAGTAGAGATGGGGTTTCACCATGTTGGTCAGGCTGGTCTCAAACCCCTGACCTCGTGATCCACCCGCCTCATCCTCCCAAAGTGCTGGGATTACAGGCACGAGCCACCATGCCCGGCTATACCTTAATTTTCTAAGAAAAAACTTAAAAGGGGATTTGTACAGAAGAAAATGTATACACCTTGTATATACATAAGACCAAATACAACTGCTTTAGCTAATGCTGCCATTTTTTAAGCCTTTGCGGTTATTGAGTGACTACTACTAGGTACATGCCCACAGCCAAGACCCACTTCACAGCAGTCAGGAGTCTTTTTCGCTTTTTCCTCATTTATCAAAGATTTTATCTACGTTCCTCAACTGACTGACCAATCAGAGGAAGAAATTTCTTCTATGTTGGCAGCATTAAAAAAACTATACAGTGATTTCAGTCCATTGAAAAGATTACATAAAAGCAGCATCCACCAGCCTCTAACCTACAAAGTTAACAGGCATTTTTGAAAAATAAGGACCTAGTGATACATTTTATCACCAATCATTTAGGTATGCTATTCCCAGTGAAATAATTCCCTTGCAGTGAAAGCTACTCTAGCAGAAGATGCAGATTTCAAGAATCTAATAATCTTGTATTAATGCAGTGCTGACTTTCATTTGTACACAATCAATTTGTTACTGAACAAAGAACTCTTTTTAATTGCCCATAGCAATTAATGGTAATCATTTTCCTTTGTCTCATTCCTAAGTAGTGCAGGCTGTAAAAGATAAAGTCACAGTTTTGACCTTTCCTTTAAATGAAAATGGGGAATAAGTACAACGCAACTATATACATACACACACACACACACACACACAATGCAAATATATATATAGATATACAGATGTACACACATATACACACACATGTATATGTAATTTTTTTTTGACACAAGGTCTTACCGCATCGCCCAGGCAAGACTGCAGCGGCATAATCACGGCTCACTGGAGCCTTAACCTCTGGGGGTTAGTTGTTTAGATGATCTGTCCACCTTGGCCTTCCAAAGATTACAGGCGTGAGCCACCATGCCTGGCCAAGTATATATATATACCTCAGGAGGCTATTAGCTGTAACTAACCAGCATACTTTTACACTAACTTTTTTTTTAATGCAGAAAGTTACTAAAATAAAGTATCATGGCCAGTGTGGTGGTCACACCTGTAATCCCAGCACTTTGGGAGGCCAAGGTAGGTGGATCACATGAGGTCAGGAGTTCGAGACCAGCCTGGCCAACATGGTGAAACCCCATCTCTACTAAAAATACAAAAAACTAGCCAGGCGTGGTGGTAGTGCCTGTAATCCCATCTACTTGGGAGGCTGAGGCAAGAGAATCACTTAAACCTGGGAGATCGAGGTTGCAGTGAGCTGAGATTGCGCCACTACACTCCAGCCTGAGTGACACAGCAAGACTACATCTCAAAAAAAAAAAAAAGTATCATAGTGAGCTCCAAACAAATAATCAAGAGGAAAAATTTATTTCTATCTGTATGTTTCTTTTTAAAATTATTTTTAAATAGTAAATTGACAAATTGTAGTTGTATATATTCTATCTATATATTTTTAGTTGCCTAAAGAAAATCTCTCAATTTGTAGCTACCCAAATACTTTTCTACTTGCTGAAAAAAAATATAGATTTAAGGAGTCACTACATGACCAAACATCTCTATCTTCTTCCTGTTAGACTAGTTTACTTACACTTAGTTTTGTTACACCTGTGTTTGAATCCAGGTCAGAAATAAAATGCTTAACTTTTCCAAAATGCTGGCTAAAAAGGCAAGCCAGTACTTGTGGCATAGATTCTTTTCAAAATACTGTAATATGGAACCTACTGTGTGATCAAATCTCTGAGTATGAAAATCTTCAAGACTATTAACACAGGACTGTGTCCCAAGAAGCCAGACATTAATCAGAATAGTCTATTCAACATGTACTTCCCTTCACCCTATATAGTTCATTGTTTACAACTGACTAGAAATTCCTTAAGGTGATGAACTATGCTTATTCTTATACTGAGAGAGGCAATGTAGCCAATTAAACACAAACTTTGAAATCAGACAGATCTGCATTCATAACACTGCCTTACTACTTATTAACTGTGTCATCATGATCAAGAAGTATGCAGATCAAAGGCTGACCAGGGCCAGGCACAGTGGCTCACGCCTGTAATCCTAGCACTTTGGGAGGCCGAGGCGGGTGGATCACCTGAGGTCAGGAGTTCAAGACCAGCCTGGCCAACATGGCGAAACCCTGTCTCTACTAAAAATATAAAAATTAGATGGGCATGGTGGGCATGTGCCTGTAATCCCAGCTACTCGGAAGGCTGAGACACGAGAATTGCTAGAACCCAGGAGGTGGAGGTTGCAGTGAGATGAGATTGCACCACTGTACTCCAGCCTGGGAAACAGAGGGAGACTCTGTCTTGGGGAAAAAAAAGTAAAAATGAATAAATTAAAAAAAAAAGGCTGACCAGGAAAGCATGCCCTCTAAGCGTTTAAAGCCTGCAAATGGCCATTACACTTAGTACAAACATGTCAAAAAAAAAAAAAAAAAAAAAAGACTTTGGCACCTGTTTATCTTCTATCAACATGGATGTAATGGGCGCCTACCAAGTACAAGGTATTTTGCTAGGTGTGGTGGGAAATCAAAGATAATATGAGACTCCTCATCCTCAGGACTTTACTGTCTAGAGAGGGATGACAATCAAGTATTAGCCACAAAATAAGGCAGGATGGGAACCAATCAGTATAATCCCTTCATTTTTCAGATGAAGGAACTGCAGTCCAGAGAAATGAAAATGATCTGGCTAGTCACACAGCTAGTAAATGGCAGGGCTAGGGCTAGGACCCAGGTTTCTTCAATGTTCTTTACATCACAGGAAGCTGCCTCTCAACTGTTCAAATTCAATCACTAATTTACTACAGTGGCCAGGACAAGGACATCTTCCAAGTAAGAATGCAGAGATATTAGGAGAGCAAAAGAGGCAGGAAATACCAACAGATATAGAATATAACAGTCACAACTGCTGCAAAGTGCATAAAAAGAAAACGTTCATTTCAATAAAGGAAGATGAGAGAGATAGGCAAGTCTGGCTATTTTCAACTGAAATAAATCTTACTTTCCCGTAATAATGCTGCATGGCTGAAAGTATCTGCTTCTCTGCTAATATATCAACTTCATAGGATTTCTCTACAGCAGAGAAGCAAATAAATGAAAATTGGATTGACAGATGCCAAAAGTTATCTTCAAGAATTCTTCATAGATGAAGCCTGATAAAGCGTTGCATGAAAAGTTAAATAGAAATAAACTTTCGGGAAGATGAACATGAATTATTTGTTTGCATTTCTTAATACCAGCAATACAAGTGCTATTCAGACCACTGCTATTAGAAAGCCTAGGTCAACGATGACTCAGCTTGAAAAATTCCACATTGTTTTTAAAAGAGGTATATGGTTTTAGCTATGCAGCTAATATAATCTGGATAACCCCATCCCTCTAAATTATAATGTAATTTCCATGTGAATGCTTGAAAAACAGGTAGTGTTTATTTTATATCTGAAAAAGTATACAACGAGGGTAATTCAGTTCATATTACTGCTTCTCCCAGGGAAAAAGCCCCCTACCTAGACTCTAGGTTGCAGGACTTGATGACAGGCAGTCAGGGATTGGCAGGTGAGGGAGGAATCAAAGAGCAGCAGCAACAGGAGCTTAGTCCTAAGCCCCAGCTCTAACTTGGTAAGTGACCCAGAACAAGCATCTACAATCAGACCTGGACAGCACACCAGACTTCAGAGTAGGAAGATGAAGCCCAGAGAGGTAAAGCAATTTGTTCAAGGTTCCAACTAATTAGAACAAGGGCTAGATCAGAAGGCAGGTCCCTGCCCTTATGTAAGTCTAGCACTTTGCTGTGGCAGGAAGCCTGTCACAATGCCCTATGCCAGCCTTCCATTTCTCCATCTGTAAATGAAGAGGCTGGACTAGGCACTATTTTCACACTGAGTTCCAATGAACCAAGGCATCAAAGGAGGTATTTCTGCTAGTCACCTTCTCTCTTCATGCAAAGAATCTTAATTTAACCTATTTCATACATCATGAAAAAGAAATTTTACCAAATGGACTACATGGATAGTGCTGTGATGAATTTTTTTAAAAAGTAAATTTTTTTAAAGAAAATTTTTTTTAAAAGTAAAAAACAGGCCAGGCACAGTGGTTCACGCCTGTAAGCTCAGCACTTTGGGAGGCCAAGGCGGGTGGATCACTTGAGATCAGGAGTTCAAGACCGGCCTGGCCAACACTGTGAAACCACATCTCTATTAAAAATACAATAATTAGGTTGGAGTGGTGACACATGCCTGTAGTCCCAGGTACTCAGGAGGGTGAGGGAGGAGAATTGCTTGAACCCAGGAGGCAGAGGTTGCAGTGAGCCGAGATCATGCCATTGCACTCTAACCTGGGTAACAAGAGAGAAACTCCATCTCAAAAAAACAAAAAAGCCACGATGACTGTGTAAATCAAGACACTGTTTAGACTACCAGGTGGTGACTGACAACAGTCATAGCAGATCACAGGAAGATCCTGCTGGGGGTCTAACACCTCTCAGGAGGGAAGCAGACCAGACTAGATGGAGAAGAATCACCACTCCCACCTTTTCAATCTCCAGCTATATTGACCTGATGCATCACCTCCTCACATGCAGACTCACCAAACATCTATTTGGCTATGGTTTACTGCCACCTGTGCAGCCCTCATCCCCTTCCAGGCTGTGTCCTTTGCCAAAAGTCACCATCAGGTCCATGGATCTGCCCATGAATCTGCACACGGACAACTTCTGCCAACTTCTCATGTGGATTAAGAAGAATGAATATTTTCTGATTTGTCATTGTCCTAAATGCGTCAGCCTTCATCATGCCAAGGAAAATGGGGGGCAGGTAAAAGGGCCGGGGTCGGGGGGAAGACATGGCCAAAAAAAAGTTAGTTGAAAACAAGATGATGATAGAAGTGAGGAACTTTGACCAGATCAGTTTCTAAAAGTCTTTACAAAGATTTTCTAGGCAGGGCAAGAGCCCTTGAAAACATGTTACTGTGTTGAAAGCAGTTGTCTAACTGCCATCTCCTGCTCCAGCCCCCCACTCCAAACGGCACATTAACTGTGCCAGAAGGCCAAGGATACCACCTCACACTTCTGTAGCATCCAATCCATCATGAAAGCAAATGTCAATGCTGGGGCTGGGGCCTCTGCTAACCTCACAGAAATCTGTCTTTAAGAACATCAGTTACCAGTTTAGGTGGAAAAATCAGCTCTTTATTCTGTCTCCTCTCTCCCCTATTATGTAAACTTAGGCTTTGGGCATGCAGGACCTTTTTATGCTGCCAATGATATTAAAACTCTGGGACATACATTTAAGCAGTACTGCACACACCGTCGTTTTTATTCTTAATTATCTGTCACTTCCACATTAAGAATAAAAAACAACTATTGATATCAACATGGGTAACACAAACTCTAAGATAAATTCAGAGAATTAATCATGATACACAAGGCTAAAGATTCACCAACGAAAATGAACCAAAAATCTTTAAGTCAATAATGGTGAAAGCCCATGCTATACCCAGATCATTCAAATTACCATATGCTGTCAGAAACATTTAAAAAAGTTCAAGGAGCCACAGAGATCTACTAACAGCCCTCTTCACTGTCTCATATACAAATGCTCTAACATTTGATGAGTGAATGGTCCAACTCAGTATATGACACTGAACGCTTTTTATTTCAAATGTGTCCACACAGAATCATTTCTAAATAAGTGCTAAAATAAACAAAGTCTGATCATAGCTCAGTTAAGAAAGTCCTTCCAGTAAATGCTCCTTCACAGTTGGATGGGTACTTTAATACACAATTGCCCTAGGTCACAGCAGGGGAAAAATCAGGCTTTTGATTTACTTAAGAAATAAAATAAATAAACCTAGAACATGCAAAAGATCCCCTCTCCCAAGTTAAGGAAGAAAATGGTTAGATGGATTTTCTGTAAAAACCACCTCTACCCCTGAATGAACTTCCTACATGAGCCGGGCTTTTTTAAGTGACCTGAATGAACTTCCTAAACTCCAGCCCAACCATATAGTCACTAAAGAAAATAGCTCAGGAATGGTAGCTAAGACAAATTTCTCAAATAAGACAAAAAATCCAATCACATCCGCCAGCTCCTGGCACCCCTTTCTAACTCTACCAAATCAGGTCACTCTTTAGCTTAAGGAATGTCAGGGCCCACCCACACACCCCTTGTACACCAAGGAGCCCCAGAATCTTGCACGGATCTGCCCAGAGGCACTCAGCTCCTGTGGCAGGGAGTGCCTGCAATACCAGAGGGCAGAAATCTGAGTGACACTTGGCACTCTCTCTTTCAACAAACAACCGCAAAGTGCTTTCCAAACCCAAGCCCTCACCACTTTGAAGACCAGGAAGCTGGAGCCTTCCCAGGGGCAGAGGTGGGAAAGAAATAAGCCCACCTTCCCATCCCCTCCTGCAAGGCCACACTGCAAACCAGAGGCCATTAGGGAAGGCAAGTGGCTTCCCCCTAGGTCCAAGTGTGGCCATAACCCCTGGCGGGATCTGGAGAATTTGAGAACTGGCATACTGGCATTTCCCCAGCAGAGGAAAAACAAAATGACTTGTCAGCTGGGAAGAAAAAATAAAAAATAAAAAAGTACACTCCTAGGGGTGCTGGCTTAGAGGTGGAAGGAGAGAGAGGGTACTCCATGCAACGGCTTAGAGAAGGAAGGAGGGAAAGTGAGAAAGAGAAGAAAGATCTGTGAGCAGCTGCATTCCTCTTTTCCAAGGGACACAAAGCTGCAAAGCCCAGAGAACGGAAGGGGGAGACCAAACGGAACAGAGGAAAGAAAATGGGGCAATGGAAAGAGATCTATCTCCCTCCACACTACTAACCTTGGTAGAAGCAGGAGAAATGGGGGAGATACTCCCAGACTCCAGAGAGCAGTAACAATCAACCAACCCTCATCTATTTACCCAGATCTCCCAGGATCCCTGGGGATAGAACCCTCAGGGTTAGGGTGCAGAGAGAGAATCTGCAGTCTCAGAGCCTGGAGAACCTAACGCCCAATCTAGCCCCTTGGCCTCTGCAGTGGAAGGACGGAGAATAGAGAAAGACAAGCTCGAAAGGGGAAGCGCTCAATGGGGAATGGGTGGGCCACGGGTCATGAGCTGCGAGAGGCAGGTCTGATAACAACTACAGGGGAAGAGAAGGAGCCTGGCAGGATACAAGGGGAAAGAAAAAAAAGGTGAGGAAGGTAACAAGGAGGAACAGAATTGGAAGAGGGATATCAAAGGGGAATGAGAATCTATCACAGCGCTGAGGCAGCTCCAAAAGGGCGGTGGGGGGGAGGGGGAATACATATGAAGGATGATGAGGAAGACATCTTAATGTCAGAATTAGAGTAAGAACTCCAAAAGAAGAGGCAGGGCCGTGGAGGGTGGGCAAATAAAGCAGACAGTGAAGGGTGAGGGCTGAATCAAAATGGTGGGGGGAAGGGAATGCCATGTGGAAAACTCAGCCTCGGGAGGGAACAGAGGGGGGACATGGTGACAAGAATCCCAGTGTTAAAGGACCACCCCGAGATCGAACAGCAATACAGAAGTGAAAAACAGGTCTAAAAATGTGCGGGGAAGTGGACAGCTCCGAAAAGGGCACAGCTGGGGAGGCAGACACTAAATAAAGAGAATGGAGCAGAATTAAAAATAAGAGGAGAAAGTGCAGGTGCAAAAAGGATTGTGGCGGGGAGGCAGGTCTGTGAGATGCAGAAGGGGAAGGGGATGGGGGACCAGACCGAGAGTTATCAGGGGTACAGTGAGATTAAAGGGCACGTCTAAGGGCCAAAACGGGGAGGAGAGGACTTGGAGCAAAGAGGGGACAGGAAGCAGTTTTTAGGCAGAGAACTGAAGGAGAGACAGACCAAAGAAAGGAGTAGCAAATGAATGCAGTAGCTCAGAGGAGTGCCAAAAAGGAGGTGGGGAGGAGAGGAAAGCTCCAAGAGAACATTGGGGCTGAAACTGAAGGCAGACTGAGTTAGGGAGAGATCAGTTAAGTGAATGGCAAAAATGGGAGACCTGCAGAGTCAGAGAAGGGGGAGGAGGCTGCTCCCCAGGAAGGCAAAGTCAGAAAGCAAGCAGGAGAGGGGAACGCAGCAAGATATGAGGTCGGGCAAGGGGCAGAGCAGAGAGGCAGAAAGGTCTGGAAGAGAGGAAAGGGTCTGAATGGCAAACGGGAGCAAGAGCTGAGAAGCAGAGGCGGCAAGCATGGTGCGGCCAAGTCTGAGGGCATCCAGGGAATGAACCGGGGCACGGAAGGGTCAGAAAGGCAGCCGAGGGGCATTCGGGGTGCAGCCGGCTGAGAGGGCAGAGACAGAAATGCAAGCACTAGGGCCCATGAGGGAACGGGATTAAGTCCAAGGGGAAGACCTGGGGCAGCAGTGCTTAGCCGAACAGTGGTCTTGGATGGATCGCCAAGGGGTTAGAAACGCAGGTCCTAAAGGGACAGCTCCCAAGGTGCAACAGATTCTGAGACAGTAATAATAGCACAGCAGGTAGGTCAAAGAAGGGGCCGAGGACAGATCGGAAGGGTGTTGAGAACAGAATCGAGAAGAGGCAGAAGGGTCAAGGATCTCCAAAGTGGGAGCCACAATTAAGGGATGCAGAATGGTCAGTGAGGAGAAGGTGGGTGCCAGTGCAGAGCCCGGGAACAGCGAAGGGCATCACGGAGGGGCGGAAGAGGGAAAGGGGGCGCAGAATAGGGAGCCGGTTGGCTGAAGTCGGGGAGGCTGCGAGGCAGACACCAAGATCCCAACGGGTCGGGGGTGGGGGCGGTGGCGGGGACAGAAGGCTGGGCGGGCAGGGGCAAGTCCAAAGGGCAGGAGGGCCCCATGGGCCGGGCCGACGCGCGAAGCGACCAGGACCGCGGGGCCCGGGGGACTGGGGGGCCGCTCCTCCCCTCCCCCTCCAGCTCCTCCATTGTTCGCGGGCTCCGGGCCCCGCCGTCCCCGCCTCCCCCTGGACCCCGCAGCGGGGCGGCGCCCGGCTTCGCCGCCCCGGGCCCGCGAGCTCGCGCACTCACCAGCTGGACGCCCTCAGCGCGGCCCCGGCCTCAAGGATCCCGGCATCGGCGACGGGGGCCCCGGCGCCATGTTCCCCTGCTCCTAGTCCAGCAGCGGCCGAGGCGGCGGCGGCGGCTCCGGCGGCGGGGGGCCGGGCGGACCCTCCCTCGCGGGCTCCCTCCTCCGCCTCCTCCACCTCCTCCACCTCCTCCTCCCGCCGCGCCGCAGCTCTCCCTCGGGGCGGGGGGCGGGGAGGGGAAGGGGGGAGGGGCGGGAACCAGGGGGAGGGCGGACCAGCCTCGCACGCTCCCTCCCTCCCTCCCTCGCAATGGCGGCGGCGGCGCCTCCTTCCTGCGACGGCCGCTCCCGCGCGCGCCCCCTCCTTACTGCGCGTGCGCGGCTCGGGGACCGTTGCAGGGGTATAACGGCCCCTGAGCGCGCACCGCGAAGGGACAACCAGCGCGAGGCAATGGGGAGAGGTCAGAACGCGTACGCACCCGAGGGACCCACTGCCACCGCCGCTGCCTGGGGCTAGGAACGGCCGCGGACGGTGCAGTGCGCGTGCGCCCCCAAAAATGCCGCTACTGCGGCGGCCGCCGTAGCCAGAAGGAGCGCGAGGCGACCTGCAAACGAGCAGAGGGAGCAGGGTGGGCGAGCGCGCGTGCGCGGGGGGCTGCCAGCCGGCGCGGCTGCTGTCGCGGCGCGGAGGGAGTGGCTCGCAAGAGCAGCGCGCGTCTCTGCGCGCGCCTCAAGCAGTCGATCTGTCGCCTCGCGCTGGCTCCTGGAGAAAGCCAAAGGAGAGAGGCATGGCCCGGTTTTGGGGGTGGGGGGCGAAGGGCGCGATCCCGCTCGCGCGGGACCTGACCAACCAATGGGAAGCAAGTGGAGGTGGGTTTGCCGCGCCAGCCGCAGCCCCCGGGATAACGGAGGAGGCCAGAAGGAGCGACGTAACGTGGGGCGGTGAGGCGGGGGCTGAGAAGGAGGGAGCGCACCCAGCAAGGGAGCTGATTGGAGACTATAAGGAGGCGTGGCCCGCCTCACCCCAATTGGAGGCCCGCAACTCGTCGTCCCGGAAGAAGAGGCGGGGCTGGAGAGCGCGTGCTCTTTCTCCTGGCAGTGAAGAAAAATCTGTAGGCAACGCATGCGTCCATACAACTTGTTTTTGGTTCTGTGATCGTCTTATTTCCCAGGAGAGGGAAGACGGCCTCGTCCTATGTGCAGCTCAAGCCTGTCACTTCGCATTGTGCAAATGATTGCAAATCAAATCTCAGTTAGGGCTCCTGAAGGGGAAATAGTAGTGATGGGATAGGGCACCGCTGTTACCTTTGACTCCTCTGAACTGAAGAGGTGTTCCTCTGGGACTCCTCCGGAAGTACGGATCGTGGAAGATGAGCTTCCCGGGCGTCAAGCCAATATTTGTGGAATGCATGAAAAAAGGATGTTTCCTATTACATTTGGCGATTCTGCCATCAGTCTCTTCATCTTTAAAATGGGATGATAGGCCGGGCGCGGTGCCTCACGCCTGTAATCCCAGCACTTTGGGAGGCCGAGGCGGGAGGTTCACGAGGTCAGGAGTTCGAGACCAACCTGACAAACATGGTGAAACCCCGTCTTTACTAAAAATACAAATATTAGCCAGGCGTGGTGGCGCGCGCCTGTAATCCCAGCTACTCAGGAGGCTGAGGCAGGAGAATCGCTTGAATCCAGAAGACAAAAGTTGCAGTGAGCCGAAGTCGCGCCACTGCACTCCAACCTGGGTGACAGAGCGAGACTCTGTCTCAAAATAATCATCACCATCATCATCATCATCATCGTACCTCCCTCGTACGGCTGCTGTGAAAATTAAATAGATTATGTTTTGTAAAGCTCTGGAAATCATGGCTTGTATGTAGTAAGCACTCTATAAGCGTTGATAAATAAAATTACGTGGGCTTGTTTATCCCATTAATAAAGCTTTTTATATTAAAGGTTGTTTCCATTTACCTTTTTTTTTTAATGTAGCACTTTTAGGGTCAGGTGCATTGGCTCAAGCCTGTAATCCCAGCACTTTGGGAGGCCCAGGCGTGCAGATCACTTGAGGTCAGGAGTTCGACACCATCCTGGCCAACATGGTGCAACCTGGTCCCTACTAAAAATACGAAAATTAGCTGGGTGTGGCACCCAGCGCCCGTAATCCCTGCTACTCGGAAGGCTGAAGCAGGAGAATCACTTGAACCCAGGAAGCGGAGGTAGCAGTGAGCTGAGATCACACCGTTGGACTCCAGCCTGGACAACAGAGGGAGACTCCATCTCAAAAACGAAACAAAAAAAAAACCAAACCACTTTTAATGCATTCAACTGATTTTTAGATGTTAGTGACTTAAAAACAACAACTTTTCTTCAAGCAATGGGGGCTGCCAAATAGAGTGCATAGGCTGTCATTGCAAACCCTGGTGTGTAAGGGATTTTTGAGATTACTTGAGGAGACACAGGAAAGACAAGGTGGTGGGGAGGGGTGGGCAGTGAATTCCTGATACCCTACTTCAAATTAATGTCTTTATAACACCTATGCAGTTTTCTAGGTCCTTTCAATCTTAAATTTGTGAACTGGCAGCACCTGAAGAACTGGGACGATTGGGCTCACTCTGGATCCCCCAAACTGCTTGGGAGCCCATCAGCTCTGATTTACCCTTCAACTCCAAGCTTGAAGTCACCTTCTCAGGGTAGTCTCCCAGATTTGGCCTGATCCCTCATTCTTTAATAATAAAAATTAGGTTGGGTACAGTGGCTCATGCCTGTAATCCCAGCACTTTGGGAGGCTGAGGCAGGCAGATCATGAGCTCAGGAGATTGAGACGATCCTGGCTAACACAGTGAAACCCTGTCTCTACTAAAAATACAAAAAATTAGCCGGGCGTGGTGGTGTGCGCCTGCAGGCCCAGCTACTCAGGACGCTGAGGCAGGAGAATCGCTTGAACCCAGGAGGCGGAGGTTGCAGTGCGCCAAGATCACACCACTGCACTCCAGCCTGGGACAGAGTGAGACTGTCTCGAAATAATAATAAGTACTTTATGCCAAGCAACAGTCTTTTTTTATATTTTTATTTTGATATTAAGGCTGGGACTACAGACGTGCACCACCCCACCCTGCTAATTTTTTTTTTTTTTTTTGAGACAGAGTCTTGTTCTGTCACCCAGGCTGGAGGGCAGTGGTCCAATCTCTGCTCACTGTAACTTCTGCCTCCCAGGTTCGAGCGATTCTCCTGACAGCCTCCTGAGTAGCCTGGACTACAGGCGCCACACTCGGCTAATTTTTGTATTTTTAGTAGAGATGGGGTTTCACCCTGTTGGCCAGGCTGGTCTCAAACTCCTGGCCTCAAGCGATCCACCTGCCTCGGCCTCTCAAAGTGATGAGATTACAGGCGTGAGTCACCGAGCCTGGCCGCAACATTCTTTTTACTTGTTTTTTGTGGATTTTTTTGTTTGTTTGTTTTTTAAAACAAGGTCTTGCTCTGTTGCCCAGGCTGGAGTGCAGTGGTCCAGTTATGGCTCACTGCAGCCTCAACCTCCTGAGCTCAAGCAATCCTCCTGAGCATCTGGAACTACGTGCCCTTGCCATGACACTTGGCCAATTTTTTTTTTCTTTTGGGAGAGACTTGCTATATTGCTCAGGGTGGTCTCAAACTCCTGGCCTCAAGCAGCTTCCTGCCTCAGCCTCCCAAAGCACTGAGTTTACAGGCATGAGCCACCATGACTGGACATGTCAGGCAAAAGTCTAAAAGCACTTTAGACCTATTAACTCACTGAATCCTCATAACAACCTTATGAGTAAGTTATAAGGTACAGAGAGGTTACACAGCTAGTAAGTAGCAGGTTTAGGATTTAAACCCAGACAATTGGATCACATTACTACACACCTATTCTTCATAGCACTTCATCAAGGTTTGAAGTTCTGTGTTGGATCCCAGGACTTTGAGACACTGAGAAGGAAAGATCACTTGAGCCTGGGAGTTCAAGGCTTCATTGAGCTATGATTGTGCCACTGCACTCCATCCTGGGCCACAGAGCCAGGCCCTGTCTCTAAAAAGATTAAATGTGTCCAGGTGCAGTGGCTCATGCCTGTAATCCCAGCTCTTTGGGAGGCCGAGGCCGGTGGATCATCTGAGGTCTGGAGTTCGATACCAGCTTGGCCAACCTGGTGAAACTCCGTCTCTACTAAAAATACAAAAAAAAAAAAATTAGCCAAGAGTGGTGGTGGGCATCTGTAATCCCAGCTACTCTGGAGGCTGAGGCAGGAGAATTGCTTGAACCCGGGAGGTGGAGGTTGCAGTGAGCCAAGATGGTGCCATTGCACTCCAGCCTGGGTGACAAGAGTGAAACTCCATCTCGGAAAAAAAAAAAAAGATTAAATGTTCTGTGTTGGTATCACCATTTTATGTGTGAACCCTCTGAAGGCAGGGGACTCTGGCTAGTTCCAAATTCTGGCAAATGGCCCACAATTAATACTTGTTAATAAATAAAAATGCATGAGTCACCCAGGCACTGTAGCTCAGGCCTGTAATCCCAGCACTTTGGAAGGCTGAGGTGGGCGGATCACTTGAGGACAGGAATTCAAAACCAGCCTGGCCAACTGATGAAACCCCACCTCTACTAAAAATACAAAAACCAGCAAGGCGTGGTGGTGTTCGCCTGTAATCCCATCTACTCGGGAGGCTGAAGCAGGAGAATCACTTGAACCCGGGAGGCAGAGGTTGCAGTGAGCCGAGATCAGGCCACTGCACTGCAGCCTGGGTGACAGAAAGAGACTCTATCTCAAAAAAAAAAAAAAAAGAAAAAGAAAAAAATGGATCCGATGCTAAACAAGGGGATGGTAGGCACTGCCGACATGGTAGCCAGAGGCAGAGTCCTGTCCACTAACTTCGAGCCTTCTTTGAGATGCTCGCTCAGTTGTCCCCTCCTCCAAGAGGCCTTCTCTGACTCGACAGGCTGGGTCAGCTGCTCCCTCCAGACTCCCACAATCCCTTTAGGTCTCCCATCCAAGCCCTGGCCACCTTGGGTGGTCCATATCTGGTGACAGGTCTTTCCCATCGGACTGCGAGGCCCTTGAAGGGCAGGGCCAGGGCTGTCTCAGTCATCGTGGATGTCTCTCGCACGGATCCAGGCACAAGTCTGGGACTCAGGCATTGTTTTGTTGCATGAGCGGAACCATCAAGGGGTGCATTCCCAGCTTTGCAATTTTTTCCAGTGCGCAAGAGGGCGGATAGTAGCTGAGCAAGCCAACCACAGGAAGCGGGCTTCCCTGGGGGCAGCCGCCTCCGCGCACCCGGCTAGCCTCCACTGCAGGATAAATAAACAACCGAGTAAACAATTAACCGACACATAGAAGTGCCGACTGCCGGCTTGGGCCGCGGTCAAGATTTCCCAAGCATCGCCCCAGGGGCCCGAATGGCTGAAGGTCACATCTACGCGACAGCCGGGGTTGGTTGATACGAGGCGGGCGAGGGATTCTGGACCTGTATTGGAAACCTGCACAGGCAGAAAAATTCACAAAAGGATTTTGCAAAGAGGATGAGACGCTGGGGTCTACACCCTCTTCATTCCTGAGAATCTGAAAGAATCAGAGAGGGTGGGACCAGGTCTGCGTGTGACCGAGGAGTCAGTGAGCCCACAGCGCCGCCTGCAAACTGAACAAGGAAGCTGCAGCTGGAGGATGCCAAGGGGCTAGCAGAGCGGTGAACTCTTCAGCCATTGGCCCAAGGGCAGCCAATCACAAGGCAGGAACGGGAGGCGGGGATGCTCGGATTCCCCGCACAATCCCAGTGCCTTGGCTCCTTCCTTAGTAGACAGACACTAAATATCTACTGAATGAATGCACAATAAACCTCTATATTAAAAAAAATATTTTGAGGCAAGGTCTCGCTCTGCTGCCCAAGCTGGAGTGCAGTGGTGCAATCACAGCTTACTGAAAGCACCCCCTCCCCGGCTCAAGGTATCCTCTCACCTCAGCCTCCAGAGTATCTGGGACTACAGGCATCTGCCACTACACCCGGCTAATTTTTGTGTTTTTTGTAGAGACAGGGCCTCGCCATGTTGCCCTGGCTGGTCTCGAACTCCTGGAGTGAAGTGATCCGTCCACCTTCCCCTCCCAAAGTGGTGGGATTACAGATGTGAGTCACTGCGCCTGGCCAACTTCTTCTTCTTTTTTTTTTTTTTTTTTTTTTGACAGTCTCACTCTGTCGCCCAGGCTAGAGTGCAGTGCCGTAATCTCGGCTTTCTGAAACCTCCACCTCCCTGATTCAAGAGATTCTCATGTGCCTCAGCCTCTCAAACAGCTGGGACTACAGGTGCATGCCACCACGCCTTGTTGATTTTTTGTATTTTTAATAGAGACAGCATTTTGCCATATTGCCCAGGCTGGTCTCAAACTCCTGAGCTCAGGCAATCCACTGGCTCTGGCCTCCCAAAGTGCTAGGAATACAGGCGTGAGCCACTGCGCCTGGCCACAACCTATTTTTATAAATGTTTAAAATTGAGGCTGGGTACCCTGGCTGCGACTGTAATTCCAGCATATTAGGAGGCTAAGGGAGAAGGATCACTTGAGGCCAGGAGGAGTTCCAGACCCTGTCTCTGGAACATAAATAAATAAATAAATAAATTTTCCACCTTTTATCTTTTCTTTCTCTCTCTCTCTCTCTCTTTCTTTCTTTCCTTTTCTTTCCCTCCCTCCCTCCCTCCTTCCTTTCTTTCTTTCTTTCTCTTTCTTTCCTCCTTCCTTTCTTTCTCTCTCTCTCTTTCTTTCTTTTCTTTCTTTGGAAAAAGGGTCTTGCTATGATGCCCAGGCTGGTCTGGAACTTCTGGCGTCAAGTGATTCTCCTGCCTCAGCCTCCTAATATGTTGAGTTTACAGGCATGAAACATGGTGCCTGGCCTCTACAATAAATTTTAAAATTAACAGACAAAATAGTGGACACCTATAGTCCCAGACACTTGGAGGTTGAGGCAGGAGGATTGCTTGAGCCCAGGAATATGAGGCTGTAGTTAGCTATGATCAGGTCACTGCACTCCTGGGTAACAGAGGAAGACTCTGCCTCAATAAAAATAACAGCAATGAAAATAAATAAGATAGGCCAGGTGCAGTGGCTCCCACCTGTAATCTCAGCACTTTGGGAGGCTGAGGCAGGCGGATCACCTGAGGTCAGGAGTTCGAGACCAGCTTGGCCAACATGGTGAAACCCCATCTCTACAAAAAATACAAAAATTAGCCAGGCTTGATGGCACACGTGTGAGCCACCACACCTGACCCTGGATAATGCTTGCTTATGGGACTCTATATGGACTAGTTGACTCTCTCAAGTGATGTATATCCTATTTCTTTCCAATTTTTTCCTACGGCAAGCATATTGTAATGGACAACTCAAAGGAAAATGTTTCCAGGGTGAAGTCAAAGTGCTGGGAGTCCTTCCCTCCTTCCCTCCTTCCCTCCCTTCCTCCCTTCCTCCCTTCCTTCCTTTCTTTCTGACAGGCTGGCTCTGTTGCCCAGGCTAGAGTACAATGGCACTGTCTCAGCTCACTGCAACCTCTGTTTTCTATGTTCAAGGGATTCTCCTGCCTCAGCTTCCCAAGTAGTTGGGATTACAGGTGCGCACCACCATGCCCAGCTAATTTTTGTATTTTTAGTACAGACAGGCTTTCACCATATTGTCCAGGTTGGTATCGAACTCCTGACCTCAAGTGATCTGCCCAACTTGGCCTCCCAAAGTGCTGGGATTAGAGGCATGAGCCGCCGTGCTGGCTTTTTCTTTTTCTTTTTGTTTTTTTGAGACAGAGTTTTGCTCTTGTTGCCCAGGCTGGAGTGCAATGGCACGATCTGGGCTCACTGCAACTTCTGCCGCCCAGGTTCAAGCAATTCTCCTGCCTCAGCCTCCCGAGTAGCTGGGTTTACAGGCATTCACCACCACGCCGGCTAATTTTTTGTATTTTTAATAGAGACGAGGTTTCTCCATGTTAGTCAGGGTAGTCTCGAACTCCTGACCTCAAATAATCTGCCTGCCTTGGCCTCAGAAAGTTCTGGGATTACAGGCGTGAGCCACCAAGCCCGGCCCTTTTTTTTTTTTTTTTGAGACAGAGTCTCACTCTGTTACACATGATGGAGTGTCGTGGCGCTATGTCAGCTCACTGCAACCTCTGCCTCCTGGGTTCAAGTGATTCTCCTGCCTCAGACTCTCCAGTAGCAGGGATTACACGTGTGCACCACCATGCCCGGCCCCACTTGTGCTTCTGATCTCAGCTCAATATATCCCCCTCTGGGAAGCTGTCACTAACTGTTCAACTCGGCCAAGTGCCCCTGTTGTCAGCAGTTGTGGCAGCCAGCCTCTAAGACGGACCACAGTGATTCTCACCTGGTATTGGCATTACCTCCTGCATTGGACAGGGTTGATCAGGTACCAGTAGAATATTGTGGAAATGACAGCATCATAAAAGATCTGAGGCAAGGTCATAAAAGACATAGCAGCTTCTGCTGTGCCCTTTCTTGGATCACTTATTCTTTGGGAAAACAGCTGCCACGTGAGGACATTCACACGTCCTTGTGGAGAGATCCACGTGGTGAGGAACTGAGGCCTCTGGCCAACAGCCAGCATTCATCTGCTAACCACAGGAGCGAGCCACCTGGAACACAAATCCTTCAGCCCCAGTCAAGCATTCACATGCCAGCCTGGAAAATATGGCAAGACCTCTTCTTTCCAAAAAATTTAAAAATTAGCTGGGCATGGTGGCATGTGCCTGTAGTTCCCACTACTCAGGAGACTGAGGTGGAAGGATTGCTTGAGCCCTGGAGGTTGAAGCTACAGTGAGGTGTGATTGCACCATTGCATGCCAGCCTGGGTTAGTGTGAGACCCTGTCTCAGAAAAGAAAAAAAGGAAAAAAAAAAAAGATAGCCTTCTTGTGACTGTAGCACTGGCTAAAAACTTTTTTTTTCTAATTGAGATAGAGTCTCGCTTTATAGCCCAGGCTGGAGTCCAGTGGGGTGATCTCAGCTCGCCACAACCTCCCCTTCCTGGGTTCAAGCGATTATCCTGTCTCAGCCTCCCTAGTAGCTGGGACAACAGCCGCATGCCACCATCGCCAGCTAACTTTTGTGTTTTTAGTAGAGACAGCGTTTTACCATATTGGCCAGGCTGGTCTCAAACTCCTGACCTCAGCTGATCCACCTGCCTCAGTTTCCCAAAGTGCTGGGATTATAGGCGTGACCCACTGTGCCTGGTCTTTTTTTTTTTTTTTTTGAGACAGAGTTTCACTCTGTTGCCCTGGCTGGAGTGAAGTGTCATGCTCTCAGCTCACAACAACTCTGCCTCCCAGATTTAAGTTATTCTTGTGCCTCAGCCTCTCAAGTAGCTGGGAGTACAGTAGCGCTACCATGCCTGGCTAATTTTTATATTTTTAGTAGAAATGGGGTTTTACCATGTGGGCCAGACTGCCCTTGAACTTGCAACCTCAGGTGGTCCACCCACCTTGGCTTCCCAAAGTGCTGGGATTACAGCCGTGAGCCACTACACCAGGCCTTAAATTTATTTATGTTATGTCATTTAAGTCCATTTTTCCTGCTAGAGTGTGAATACTGTGAGGGTGGGGGCAGTGCCTATTTTCTTGCTGAAAATGCATTCCTTCATTCAACAAATGTTTTTCCTTTTTCTTTCTTTTTTTTTTTTTTTTTGAGACGGAGTCTCACTCTTTTGCCCAGGCTGGAGTGTAGTGGCACGATCTTGGCTCACCGCAACCTCTGCTCCCGGGTTCAAGAGATTCTCCTGCCTTAGCCTCCCGAGTAACTAGGATTACAGGCGTGCGCCACCACGCCCAGCTAATTTTTGTAATTTTAGCAGAGAAGGGGTTTCACCATATTGGCCAGGCTGGTCTTGAACTCCTGACCTCGTGATCCACCCGCCTCAGCCTCCCAAAGTGCTGGGACTACAGGCATGAGCCACCGCACCCAGTCCATTCAACAAATATTGACCACCAGACTTGTGCCCAGTATTAAATTGAGCACTGGAGATGAGGACTGGGACTAAGGGGAAGCAAGTGACGTGTTCAGGGCACAAAATAGAATAAGACACATATTCTCAGTCCTGTGTAAGAGAGGAATTGGCATGGAAGAGTGAGGTCCTTTCAAAAACTTTGCAACCTGGACACTTTGCTTACGTCATCCTGGTATCAGCCCTGTTGGAGACAGAAAAGCACGCAAGATAGAAATTATCCCTGGCTTCTTTTTGCCCCTGCAATATCCAATAACTATGTGTTGGTTATTCTGCCACCATATCTTAAATTTACATAATAATAATAATTATTTTTTGAGATGAAGTAGAGATGGGGTTTCACCATGCTAACCAGGCAACTCCTGACCTCATGATCTGCCTCCCAAAGTGCTGGGATTAAAGGCTTGAGCCACTGCCCCTGGCCCGATCTAGAGATTTTTGAGTGGGGAAGGTGACCTTTGTAAGTAGCGTCCTCTAACAGGTCTATGGAAGTGGTAGTTCAGCTAAAGGAAAGAAACTAGGCCCACCATGGAATGAATGGGGAAAAGGCCTTCAGGGGAATAGCATAGCAAAGGCAAGGCCTGAGGTGGGAAATCCCTGAACATAACTGAGTAACTGAATAGGAATTGAGTGAGACAGCTCCCATTACCTGACCTGTGTTAGCAATGGACATTCATCATGTGAACTAGGCCAGGCGGGGGTAGCTAGTGCCTGTAATCCCAGCACTTTGGGAGGCCAAGACAGGCAGATTACTTGAGGTCAGGAGTTCAAGACCAGCCTGGGCAACACAGTGAAACCCTGTCACTATCAAAAATACAAAGTTGGTGGGGCATGGTGGCTCACACCTGTAATCCCAGTATTTTGGGAGGCCAAGGAGGGCAGATCACCTGAGGTCGGGAGTTTGAGACCAGCCTGGCCAACATGATGAAACTCTGTCTCTACTAAAAATACAAAATTAGCCAGGCATGGTGGTGCATGCCTATAATCCCAGCTACTCTGGAGGCTGAGGCAGGAGAATCGCTTGAATCCGAGAGGCGGAGGTTTCGGTGAGCCGAGATCTTGCCATTGCACTCCAGCCTGGCAACAAGAGTAAAACTCTGTCTCAAAAAAATAAATAAATAAATAAAAATAAAAATACAGAAGTTAGTGGGGCATGGTAGCGGTGTACCTGCAATCCCAGCTGTTCGGGAAGCTGAAGTATGAGAATCACTTCAACCCAGGAGGCAGAGGTGGCAGTGAGCCAAGATGGTGCCACTGCTCTCCAGCCTGGGTGAAGGAGTGAGATTCTGTGTTAACTATTTATTGAGGACTTATTATGTGTCACCATTGTGCTAAGTATTAATACTTTGGAAATGTATCGAAGCTTTAAAACAATCTTACTGAGGTGGTCCCTTGGTTCCTCCCAGTTTTCCGATGAAGAAATACAGCTAAGAGGTGAAGTCACTGGCCCAAAGTCACATAGCTAAGGTGTGCACAATTTGAACACAGGTCCGATTCTCAACTTAATGCTTTTTTTTTTTCTTCAGACAGGATCTCACTCTGTTGCCTGGGCTGGAGTCCAGTAGTATGATCTCCGCTCACTGCAACCTCTGCCTCCCGGGTTCAAGCGATTCTACTGTCTCAGCCAGCCGAGTAGCTGGGATTACAGGCGCTCGCCACCACTCCTGGCTAATTTTTGTATTTTTTGTAGAAATGGGGTTTCAGCATGTTGACCAGGCTGTTCACCAACTCCTAACTTCAAGTGATCCTGCAGCCTCGGCCTCCCAAAGAGCTGGGATTACAGGCGTGAGCCCCCGCGCCCAGTCGGTCCAAATTCATGCTCTTAAACTGTTGTCTCCTGAGAGACACACGCAACATATTTTAAGCAAAGCACTGACCTGGTGTGGTGGTGGCTCATGTTTGCAATTCCCGTGATTTGGGAGGTTGAGTGTCGCTTGAAGCCAGGAGTTCGAGATTAACCTAGGCAATATATCTAGATCCCTGTCTCCATTTTTAAAAAAATTAAAGAAAGCACTGGATGAGGAAATGGAAAGATTTTCTAGCTCCCCAGGACAGTTTTTAAAAATTTTAAACTACTATTCCCAGCATGCCCTTCTCCCCTAGGTAGGGGGTGGGGCCTAATAGAACTACATTTCCCCGAATGCAACGCCTGCACCGCTGGTTGTTTAGTATCTCGGGAATTGTAGTCCTATGTAAAGATGTTTGTCCACAAATCCCAGCATGCATCTGTGATCCGACTCGTTTGGTAGGAAAAGGACGGACCCTTGACTCTTCACCCATCTTCACCCAGGCTGGCCCCATTGGTGAAACTACAATTCCCAGCGGTCTGTGCGCGAGAGGGCAGGCGGGTTTTTCTGCCGGAAGTCCGCTCTAGCTCTGGGCCCCGCAACTGCACCCTGAGCCGGAGCTGCCCAGTTGCCGCGGGACCGGGGCCGCTGGGGTCCGGACGGGGGTCGCCATGGTAACGGGGGCGCGCTACGCCGGGGACTGGCGGAGGGGAATGCGCGTGTAAATAGCTGAGGCTCGATCGGGCGCTGACAAGCCCTTCCTCTACCGCGGATGTTCTGGGCCGGGCGCGGGCTCTGGGGATTGGAGCTGATCCAGGGCCGGGAAGGAGGGCACAGGGCGGGGATTCTCTGCGCGGGGGTCACCAGGGGTCTCGCGGCGAGGGGCATTGGGGGTGCGGTTCCAAGGGGAAAGGGCTGTGCAGGTGGGAGACATCATAGATGGTTGGGAGCTTTGAAACGGGAGGAAACTCTCAAGGCATGGTCTTGGGGGTTGCGAGAAGGCATTGGAGGTTGGGAGGGGGCTTCCCAAAAAGGAAGGCGCTCTGGGAGTGTGGTGGGAGTGCTGGACAAGAACGGGGACCTTGGAACAGGGGAGGGAGGTTTTCTTGGTGTGAGGAGTCTCTAGAAACGAGGATTTGATTGCAGGTGGAGAGGGGATGTTGAACCAGGGGCAGGAGACTGCCTATGAGAGAGGGATCATCTCAAGGAGAAGAGACCCGGCACAGGAAGCCAGAAGTAGGCAACTGTAGGGAATGAGACTTAAGGGTCAGGGAAAGCGCTGTAAAAGGAGCGAGGGCCTGGAGGTAAGATGGACACTAGGAATGAATGGGGAGCAACTGAATAGCAGTTGAATAGCAATTGAATAGGTCTTTCCGAGAGGAGAGGTCTTGTGGGGTGGGGAGTAGGCTTGGAAGTGTGAGATCTGGGGAGGGATCTTTGTTAGGGCAAAGACTGGACATTGGATTTAGGAGTGTCCCTGTCCCCCAGGCTGGGGCTTTGGATCTAGAAAAGGGTTGTTTGGGCCGGAAGTTTGGAAAGGGTGTCAGAGCGGCGGGCGGAGTCTCCTCCAGGAATAGGGTCCTTGGAGGCAAAATATGACCCTTTGAAGAAGGGAGGAGACCTGAAAGTGGAACAAGGGATGTCACCAATTAAAAAGCCCATTGAGGCCCCAAGGAGGGGAACGGAGACTGGGAAAGTGGAGGTCAAAAGGTAACAACTCCAGAGGAGGGGGATTGGAGACAAGGAAGGTTGGGGGGCACCTAGAGGGAACAGCAGAGGCTCGAGGATGCAGGGATTCAGGATGGAGGGGACTTCTCAGGGTGGAGTCCTTGAGGAGGAGAGATTCCAGGTGGGAAGAAAACAGGAAGAGGTATACGAGGGAGTTTGGGAGTAAGAGGCAGAGTGTTTTGTCAACTCCGTGGGTTTGCTTCTAGTTCCTCTTCTTCTGTGTGCATGTCTCTGGCTCTGCTTCTAGGCTGTAGCTGCCTTGTGTGGGTCCCCCAACGTCCCTTCCTGCCCGGGACCCCTGCACTGCTAGGAAGTTGTTTTCTCTGGCTCAGCAGAAGGAGTTCTTGGAAGGAGAGTGTAATATCCTGTTCCTGTCCAGTTTGGTTGGTTGGGGGAGGGAGGATAGAGTGCGTGGAGAATGAGGCTTAGGAAAGAGAAGACTCTCAACCTGAGGCGGTAACTCATGCCTGTAATCCCAGCACTTTGGGAGGCCAAGGCAGGTGGGTCACAGGAGGTCAGGAGTTCGAGACCAGCCTGGCCAACATGGTGAAACCCTATCTCTACTAAAAATACAAAAATTAGCCAGGCGTGGTGGTGGATGTCTGTAATCCCAGCTACTTGGGAGCCTGAGGCAGGAGAATCGCTTGAACCCGGGTGGTGGAGGCTGCAGTGAGCTGAGATCGTGCCACTGCACTCCAGCCTGGGCGACAGAGTGAGATTCTGAACCCCTTCCCCCCAACACAAAAAAGGACAGGACTAGAGGACTCTTTTACCTAAGAGAGGAGGATTCCACAAGTTGGGGTCGGGGGTTCAGAGCAAAGCCTTTGGACTCCCACCTCTGCTTTCTGGCTGTGAGACTTCCTTTCCCTGAATCTCAGTTTCCTCATCTATAAAATGGGCATAAGCATGCCTGTCTCAAACAGAAATGGGCTCAGAGCTTCCAGCAGGGTAAGCTTGGGCTCTGGTTTTCTGAAAGTCACATAATGAAAAATGTGATGCTGCTAAGAGCTGGTACTTTTTTTTTTTTTTTTTTTTTTTGAGAGAGAGAGTCTCGCTTTGTCACCCAGGCTGGAGTGCAGTGGCACGATCTTGGCTCACTGTAACCTCTGCCTCCTGGGTTCAAGAGATTCTCCTGCCTTAGCCTCCCAAGTAGCTGGGATTATAGGCATGTGCCACCACACCCAGCTAAATTTCTTTTTTCTTTTTTGTTGTATTTTTAGTAGAGACAGGGTTTCGCCCAGTTGGCCAGGCTGGTCTCGAACTCCTGACCTCAGGAGATCCACCTGCCTGAGCCTCCCAAAGTGCTAGGATTACAGGCGTGAGCCACTGTACCCAGCCCAAGAGCTGGTACTTATATAACACTTAGTCTGTACTAGTCACTGTACTACACCTCTATGTTTTGTTGTTGTTGTTGTTTTGAGACAGCGTCTCATTCTGTCACCCAGGCTGGAGCGCAGTGGTGCAATCCCAGCTCACTGCACCCTCTGCCTCCTGGATTGAAGCAATTCTTCTGTCTCAGCCTCATGAGTAGCTGGGATTACAGCCACCCCACCCCCCATCACACCTGGCTAATTTTTGTATTTTTAGTAGACATGGGGTTTCTCCATGTTGGCCAGGCTGGTCTTGAACTAGTGACCTCAAGTGATCTGCCCGCCTTGGCCTTCCGAAGTGCTGAGATTATAGGCGTGAACCACCGTGCCCGGCCAGGAATATTCTTTACCCCTCGCAGTAAACTCAGGCAACCAAACAATTAAGTCACAAAAGTAGCAGACCCTTTGGAAAACAACAATTTCTGAGAAAGGAACATAGCGTTACTCTATGACCCAGCAGTCCCACTGTTACACCCAAGAGAAATCATACATCCACACAAAAACCTGTGCACGAATGTTCATTGTGGTATTATTCATAATTGCCACAAAGCAGAAACAACCCACATATTCAAAGTCGGCCTTATCCATCCAGCAGCATCACTCAGTCATGGAAAGGAATGCAGCTCTGCTGCTTGCCACCCCACGGATGAGCCTGAAAACATCCCGCCGAGTGAAGGAAGCCAGACACGAAAGCCACAGAGCGCTTGATTCCACTCACATGCAAAGTCCAGAACAGATACATATGCAGAGATGGAAAGGAGACCTGGGATGGAGTGTGTGGCCAGGCTGGCCTGGCTTGGGTCTGGGGAGCAGCTGAGACCCCTGGAAGGCAGTCAGCAGGGAGGCCCTGAGCCCGATCTCCTCTGGGCGGATGGGTGGGGCTGCGGGGCAGAGCCCAGCCCACCCTCTCTGCGCCTCTCACTTCTTCCTTCTGCTGCCCCCAGATCCGCTTTATCCTCATCCAGAACCGAGCAGGCAAGACGAGGCTGGCCAAGTGGTACATGCAGTTTGATGACGATGAGAAACAGAAGCTGATCGAGGAGGTGCACGCCGTGGTCACCGTGCGGGACGCCAAGCACACCAACTTTGTGGAGGTGACGCCCGCCCCATGCCTCCTGCACGTCCCCCCGCTTCCTCCTGCCCTCCTTCCCCACTCCCTGCCCAGCCTCTGGTTGCAAGAACCCCTCGGACCCTCTATCCATCCCACATGCATTCACTCAGCCCGCTTTGAGCTTACTGGCTTCTTCCCTTCCTTTTGTTTATACTTTTCATTGTGAAAAACTCGTAAACACACAGACGAGTACGATGAAAGAAAAGTGGACTGGAGATTCATATTACTACCCAGATTTCATCAGTAGCCATATTTTGCCTTTTTGTTCTGCATTGTTAATTTTTTTGCCTCAGATTTAAAAAGTTTTTTTTTTTTTGCCAAATAATTTTTTTTTTTTTTTTTTTTGCTGGTGCCTTTTTCAGACTTCCTGTAGAACGTTGCCCTGGCTAATCTCGAGCTCCTGAGCTCTAGTGATCTGCCTGCCTCAGCCTCCCAAAGTGCTGGAATTACAGGCATGAGCCACTGCGCCCGGCCAGGGTACAGGTTTAAATGGTTCGGTCAGGATGGCGTTGCTGAAAAGGTGACATTGGAGCCAAGACCTGAAGGAGTTGAGGGGAGGAAGGAACATTTCAAGCCAAGGGAAGAGCAAGTGCAAAGGCCCCGGGGCAAGATCACCCTCAGGGTGAGCCAGGGATAGCAGGAATGCTGGTGAGAGGCGGAGGAGATGGAAGAGGGGAGATAACGGGATAATCTCGGTGCAGGGCTGCAGGGAAGAGTTGAGCTCTCACTCTGAGTCAGACGGAGATGTTGGCAGGTTATTTTTGTTTTTTGGTGTGTTTTAGAGACAGAGTCCTGCTGTGTCACCCAGGCTGGAGTGCAGTGGTGTAATCACAGCTCACTGCAGCCTCCCAAGCTCCCGCCAGCCTCCTGCCTCATAATTCCAAATGGCTGGGACCACAGGCATGCACCACCACACCATCTAATTAAAAAAATTTTTTTTCCCCTGAGAAGGAGTCTTGCTCTGTTGCCCAGGCTGAAGGGTACTGACACAATCTTGGCTCACTGCAACCTCCACTTCCCAGGTTCAAGCGATTCTCCCACCTCAGCCTCCTGGCTAGCTGGGACCACAGGCGTGTGTCACCAATGCCTTGCTAATTTTTGTATTTTTGGTAGAGACAGGGTTTTGCCATGTTGCCCGGTCTGCTCTCGAACTCCTGATCTCAAGCCATCCGCCCACTGTGGCTTTCCAAGGAACTAGGGTTATAGGTGTAAGCCAGTGCACCCGGCTAATTTTTAAATTTTTGGTAGAGACAGAGTCTTGCTATGTTGTCCAGGCTGGTCTTGAACCACAGAGGGTTTGAAGCAGAGGAGGGCCACGGACCGACTTGAGGCTACCCTATAGGGCAAGAGCAGAGCAGGAGACTGCTGGGCAGAGAGGGGGTGCGGTGGTCCAGGTGGGAGACGCTGGTGAGCAGGAGACTGCTGGGGAGAGAGGGGGTGTGGTGGTCCAGGTGGGAGGCGCTGGTGAGTGGGCCAGCGTGGAAGCCATAGGGTGGCCAGGAAAGTTGTGCAGGTGGATCCAGCTGGAGGGCCAAGAACTGGACATGAAACGTGAGAGAAGGCAGAGCCAGGGCGACAGCTAGATTTCCCACTTCAGCCCGAGGGTAGCATGCAGCTGTCATTATCTGAGATGGCCAGAGGGGAGGAGCAGGCGGAGGGGAAGATCAAGAGGGAGGTGTTGGGGGCGTCAGGCCCATGGTATCGTCCACATCCCAGCAGAGATGTCCAGAGTCAGGGTTCTCGGAGAGAGCCGGGTGGGATATGGAAATGGCGTTTCTGCACAGAGGGCAACCAAGGCCGAGGAACTCGCCAGGGAAGTGAGGACAGACCGAGGAGAGGAAAGAGCAGAGGGCCACAGCCGCAGGCAGAGAGATGAGGCGGGAGAGGAGAACCAAGAGGTTGGGGGTCCCAGCAGCCAGGAGGGGACAGTGTTGGCGCCGTCTCTTCAGGAGGAGGTCGCGGGTGTTGTCACCAAGAACAGCAAGTGCGGTGGGGGAACTGGGCGTCGGGTGTGCCGGCTGTGTGGGTGCCTCGCTGCCAGTGTTGTGGCCACTTCTGTGCCGAGGGCTGGGGCCTGGGAGGGGTCCGTGAGGCACAACGATATAGGGACAGCACGAAAGGTCGGCTGGGCAGGTGAGGATGTTGCAGGGGAGGCTGCCCATCAGGTCTTCGGCTCCTCCGGGATCCAGGCCCACCCATTCATTCAGTTGTTCATTTGTGCATTTATTCACCAGATGTTGCTGGGAGCCCCTCTGTGATCCGTCCAGTACTGGGTTCACAGTGATCGCCAAGGCAGCCCAGGAAGGGACACAAGCCTGTCCCTACACAGTGACAACCAGAGTGGGCAGGGCTGGGATCAAGGAGCTTGGTTGGGGGAGGGCACCTGACCCACCCAGCCTGGGGGTCTGGAGGGCTTCCTGGAGGAGGGGACTGGTAAGTGAAAATCAAAGGGAGGAATAGGCAGCTGGAAGATGCGGGCTGTCTCTCTTATTGAGACAGGGTCTCACTCTGTGGCCCAGGCTGAAGTGCAGTGGTGCGATCATAGCTCGCTGCAACCTCTGCCTCCCAGTCTGAAGTGATCCTCCCACCTCAGCCTCCCTAGTAGCTGGGACTATAGTTGCACACCACCACACCCACCTAATTTTTTGTATGTTTTATAGAGACGGGGTCTTGGTGTGTTGTCTAGACTGCTCTTGAATTGAGCTCAAGGGATCCCTCTGCCTTGGCCTCCCAAAGTGCTAGGGCGACAGGTGTGAGCCCCCCGCACCTGGCCCTCTTCCAGTCTGTCTCTGACCCGCACTGTTCCGCCTTCTGCTGTCCCTTTTTAGGAGCCCTGTAATGACCCTGGTCCCACCCGAACGATCCAGGATGATGGCCCCATGTCATGCTTCTTAACTTCGTCACAAGTTAAGGGGCTGCAGAGTCCCTTTTTGCCATGTAAGGTCCCATATTCATAGAGTCTGGGATTGGGATGTGGACGTCTTTGGGGGCCATTATCCTGTGCCAGCCCTGTGCAGGGCGGCATGGGGGACAGTGTGACAGCTCCAGGTTTCCTCACAGGCTCAGTCCAGTGGGGAGACAGACCCATCCGCAGACAGTGACGACCTGCTGTGGTCAGGCTGGGGTGGGGCAGGGCTGCCGCAGTGGCATGGGATGTTCAGGGGGGTCAGCTGCCCCAGCCTGCAGGAGGAGAGAATGTACTTCTCTGAGAGAATGTAGCTGGAGGAGAGATGATGGGGGTCTGGGGCAGATCCCTGAGAAGCCTCAACATTTAAAACGGGAAGAGGAGGCTGGAAAGATGGAGCGGTAGCTGGAGACAGAGGAAAGTGAGAGCAGGAAAGGCCGAATTGCAAGAAAACAGTACTGATGATCAGTGTCAGGTCAGTTACCTGCACGTTCTGCGTAGGCCTTAGAGTAGTCACACTAGAAATCGTACTCAGGCCGGGTGTGGTGGCTCATGCCTGTAATGCCAGCACGCTGGGAGGCTGAGGCCGGCGGATTATCTGAGGTCAGGAGTTCGAGACCAGCCTGGCCAACATGGGGAAACCCCGTATCTACTAATAATACAAAAATTAACCAGGCGTGGTGGCGTGTGCCTGTAGTCTCAGCTACCCAGGAGGCTGAGGCAGGAGAATTGATTGAACCCAGGAGGCGGAGGTTGCAGTGAGCCGAGATTGTGCCACTGCAATCTGGTCTGGGCAACGGAGTGAGACTCCATCTCAAAACAACAACAACAAAAACCTGAAAACATGCTCGGAGTATAGCAATGAACAGGAGATTGAGCTGAAAAAATGCGTAAAAAGCTGAAGACTGACGATGGCACACATAGCTGCCAGCAGGTGGCGCCACATGCACAGCCCGGACCTAGAGCTGCTGTTTTTGTTTTTTTAAACAAGGTCTCTGCCGCCCAGGCTAGCTAGAGTGCAGTGATGCGAGCATGGCTCACTGCAGCCTTGACCTCCCAGGCTCAGGTCATCCTCCCACCTCAGCCTCCCGAGTCCCTGGGACCACAGGTACATGCCATCACGTCCAGCTAATTTTTGTAGAAAGGGGTTTCACCATATTGCCCAAGCTGGCCTGAAACTCCTGAGTTCAAGCGATCCCGCGCCTCCTGGAGTGCTGGGATTTTTTTTTTAATGAACCTGAAGAACTGAACTGGGATTTTCACGTTTTGGCCAAAGGTATTGTACTTTGTAACCCAGTATGCATATATGTGTGTGTGTGTGTGTGTGTGTGTGTCTTAACACACATATAAAATTAGAATCTGTGTCCCTGATCCTATTTGTTCACAGTGTGTGTGTGTGTGTGTTACTGTGCTAACTGTATATATCACATTTCAGTGAGGGCAGGACCCAGGATCGTCTTGGTGACAGTGGTGACCCTCCTCCCCGCACTGCCTATCACAGGCCTGGCATAGAGTAGCTGCTCAGGAAATGTTTGTTACAGAGTTAATTCCAGGCTAAAGAATGTGACTGTCTTCAGAGGCAGCAGGAAGTCACAGAGGAAGTGGCAAGGCTGCATGGACACTGCTGAACATGCCAGACTCAGCCTTGGGCTTTTGCTGTCTGCTCAGAACATTCCTGCCTCTCATCCAGGAAGCCCTCCCTGACTCCCCAGGCTCAGAGGGGGTTAGGTGCCCCCTTTGGGTTCTCACAGGCCAGTCCTGTCTACACTGGGGATGCCTGCCCCCACTGCACTGTGAGCAGATTTAGGGCTGTCTGGGCTGCTGTGAGCACAGCACAGGGCCAGGCACAGAGCGGGGCCGCGGGGCCTCGGGACCACGTGCGGAGTGAAGGACTGAATGTTTTGGCCCCAGTCTACCCGGCATGTTGGGTCCTGCCACACTCCATTGCTGACACCCTCTCTGTCCGCAGTTCCGGAACTTTAAGATCATTTACCGCCGCTATGCTGGCCTCTACTTCTGCATCTGTGTGGACGTCAATGACAACAACCTGGCTTACCTGGAGGCCATTCACAACTTCGTGGAGGTATGGGCGAGGGAAGGGTGAGGTGGGCAGGCAGTCCTGGGGCAGCCCCCAAGGACTGGAAACTCTCTAGGTCTCTCCTGAACCTTTCCCTCTGCGATGGCTGCGACTTTTTTTTTGAGACGGAGTCTCACTCCGTCACCCAGGCTAGAGTGCGGTCATTGCAATTGCCACTTCGAGAGTTCAAGTGATTCTCCTGCCTCAGCCTCCTGAGTAAATGGGATTACAGGCACATGCCACCACGCTCAGCTAATTTTTGTATTTTTAGTAGACACAGGTTTCACTGTGTTGGCCAGGCTGGTCTAGAACTCCTGACCTCAGGTGATCCACCACTTCGGCCTCCCAGAGTGTTGGGATTACAGGCGGGAGCCACCCATGTGACCTTTTGCCATCTCTTTGCATCCATCTTTGCTTTTCTCTCTGCGTGTCTCCTTGCCTCTCTCACCGTCACTGTCTCTCTTCCCTGCCTCCCCCTTGGTCTCTATTTTTCGCTGTCTGCCTGCTGACCTTGTTCCCATTTCTGCGTGTGGGACTCTCCCCGTCTCTTACCATCTGTGCCTTCCTCTCCCAGGTCTTAAACGAATATTTCCACAATGTCTGTGAACTGGACCTGGTGTTCAACTTCTACAAGGTAGGCTCCCAGTGATGAGGAGGATGAAAGAGCCAGAGGAGAGGGAGAGAGGGGGGGCCCCCATGGTGCAGTAGCCTCCCGGAGCCTCTGCTGAGGTCTGTGTCCCGGCTCGAGGGGCATCAGAGCCCCAGCTTCCAGGGCCTGGGCCAGCATCCCTGGGGGCCTCCTCTCACCGCAGGGTCTTCCCCATACAGGTTTACACTGTCGTGGATGAGATGTTCCTGGCCGGTGAAATACGTGAGACCAGCCAGACGAAGGTGCTGAAACAGCTGCTGATGCTGCAGTCTCTGGAGTGAGGCGGGCGAGCGCCACCCCGACCCGGCCTGGCCCCAGCCCCTCCCGGACTCGCCTGCTCGCTTCCCCTTTCCAGGCCTGTGGCCAACCCAGCAGCCCCTCCCTCAGCCGCCCATGAGGAAGGGACCCTGCTGGGTCTGGGCCACAAGGGAGAAGACTGCACCCCACTGCCTCTGGGCCTTGGCTGCGGGCAGAGACAACCGTGTGTGTCCCGAGTAACCGTATCATTGTCCTGTGATGCCGTGAGCGTGTGTGCGTGGAGCCCCCAATAAACCTGTGGTCCTGCCTGGCCTTGCTTTGAGCGCTTGCCTGTCTCCCCTGGGAACCAGATACCCAGGATGCCTTGCCCTCAGTCCATCAGTCAGTCAGTCAACAAACACCCCTCGTGGTTCTGAGCAAGATGAGGGACACAGGTGCTCTTCAGACCTGCTCCTGCACGCAAAGAGCCCCTGAGGCTGGAAGGGGTGGCAGGGTTAGATTCCAGGCACTTGCTGCTAAAATAACAATACTCAGCTGATGCTGAATGCCACTTACCCTCCCCCAGGCATTGTTCTAAGCAATTGACATGTCTTAACCTTCCTTGAAGCTCACAAGATTATGAGGATGGGACTATTTTCTTTTTTTTTTTTCCTTAAGACGTGGTCTCCCTCTATTGCCCAGGCTGGAGTGCAGTGGTAGGATCACGGCTCACTGCAGCCTTGACCTCCAGTGCTCAGTTGATCCTTCCACCTCGGCCTACCGAGTAGCTGGGACCACAGATGTGTGCTCCCATGCCTAGTTAATTTTTTTTTTTTTTTGAGACAGAGTTTCGCTCTTTTTGCCTAGGCTGGAGTGCAATGGGGCAAGCTCGGCTCACTGCAACCTCCACCTCCCAGGTTCAAGTGATTCTCCTGCCCCAGCCTCATGAGTAGCTGGAATTACAGGCATGCACAGCCACACTTAATTTTTTGTATTTTTAGTAGAGACGAGGTTTCTCCATGTTGGTCAGGCTGGTCTCAAACTCCTGACCTCAGATGATCTGCCTACCTCAGCCTCCCAAAGTGCTAGGATTACAGGCATGAGCCAACACGCTCAGCCTTTTTTTTTTTTTTAAGACAGTTTCACTCTTCTTGCCCAGGCTGGCGTGTAGTGGCGCAAATCTCAGCTCCTGCAACCTCTGCCTCCCAGGTTCAATCAATTCTCCTACCTCAGCTTCCTGAGTAGCTTGAATTACAGAGGGCCCACCACCATACCCGGCTAATTTTTTGCGTTTTTAGTAGAAACAGGGTTTGACCATGTTGGCCAGGCTGGTCTTGAGCTCCTGACCTCGTGGTCCTCCCGCCTTGGCCTCCCAAAGTGCTGGGATTACAGGCATGAGCCACCATGCCCAAACTTTTTATTAATATAGTGTGTTACTGTTGCTGTAATGAATTATCACAATCTTAGTGGCTTAAAACACCGCAATTTTATTGCAATTCTCAAAATCCGAAATGGGTTTCAGTGGGCTAAAATCACGTTGTCAGCAGAGCTGTCTGGAAGTTCTAGGAGAAAATCCTTTCCTGCCTTTTCCAGCCTCCAGAGGCCGCCTGCAGCCCTTGGCAGGTAACCCCATCCTCCACCCCGCAAGCCAGCTGTGTAGCATTTTCCAATCTCTCTCTGGCTCTGATTTTCCTGCCGCTCATTTTTACTCATAAGGACACCTGTGGTTACGTTCATCCTACCTGGAAAATCTGGATCATCTCCCCATATCAAGACCCTGACTAGTGACATTTGCAAAGTCCCTTTTGCTGTGAAAGACAACACATTCACAGGTTCCAGAGAGGAGGATGTGGACTTTTGGGGGCAGGCGGGGGCGTGCTATTATTCTGCCTGCCAAATAGCAAACACTTATGTCTATAAAAATTGGGGGCCGGTTGCGGTGGCTCATACCTGTAATCCCAGCACTTTCGGAGGCCAAGGCGGCAGATCATTTGAGATCAGGAGTTCGAGACCAGCCTAACCAACATGGTGAAACCCGTCTCTACTAAAAGTACAAAAATTAGCCAGGTGTGGTGTGGGGCAACTGTAACTCCAGCTACTCGGGAGGCGGAGGCACGAGAATCACTTGAACACAGGAGGCTGCTTGCAGTGAACCAAGATCGCACCACTATTCCAGCATGGACGAAAGAGTGAGACTCTTTTTCTGAGGTGGAGTTTCACTTTTGTTGCCCAGGCTGGAGTACAATAGTGCGATCTCAGCGCACTGCAACCTCCGCCTCCCGGGTTCAAGTGATTCTCCTGCCTCAGCCTTCCGAGTAGCTGGTGTTACAGGCATGCACTACCATGCCTGGCTAATTTTTGTATTTTTAGTAGAGATGGGTTTTCACCATGTTGGCCAGGCTCGTCTCGAACTCTTGACCTCAGCTGATCTGCCTGCCTTGGCTTCCCAAAATGCTTGAATTACAGGTCTGAGCCACCTTGCCTGGCCAGAATGGTTAATTTAAGAAATAAAATTGGCCAGGCGAGGTGGCTCACTATAATCCCAGCACTTTGGGAGGCTGAGCTGGGTGGATCACGAGGTCAGATGTTCAAGACCAGCCTGGCCAACATGGTGAAACCCTATCTCTACTAAAAATACAAAAAAATTAGCCAGGCGTGGTGGTGTGTGCCTGTAATCCCAGATACTGGGGAGGCTGAGGCAGAGAATTGCTTGAACCTTGGAGGCGGAGGTTGCAGTGAGCCGAGGTCACACCATTGCACTCTGGTCTGGGCAACAGTGAGACTCCATCTCTAAATAAATAAATTCCACGCATGTACTTGTGAGGATAGAATTGGTTTTTTCGGTGTCTTAGGATCACACCGTACGTGGTTCTGCAGCTTGCCGTCCATGCATCTTGGAAACGCTTCTGTGTCTGTACAGACCGTGTGGAATCCCATTATGCAAGTGTGTCATATGTTACTTCACCAGGCCCGCGCAGCTCCTCCTAATGAACTGAAAGAATGTCTTTGTCCATGCGCATTTTCGCATGCATCTGAAGGATAAGTACCTGGAAATGAATCTCTGGCCTGAAGGGTACACGTATCTGTTAACAGGTCATTTGATGGATTCAGCCCAATTGCTCTCCACACGGACCGTGCTGATGTTTACTCTCCGGTAGTGAAGGAGGAGCCGGCCTGTTTCCATGTAGCTTTGCTACTGTGTGATCTGTTTTTATCTCCCTGGTTACCAGAGAGGTTGAATACCTCTTTATATGATTACTGGCCATTCATATTCCTCTTCTGTGTTGGTATAAACCTGTTGACCATTTTCCTCCTGTGCTGATTGTCATTTTCTCCCTCTCTCTCTCCCTCCCTCCCTCTCCTTCCCACCTTCCTTTTTTGAGATGGAGTCTCACTCTGTAGCCCAGGCAGGGGTGCACTGGTGCGATCTTGGCTCACCACAACCTCCGCCTCCCGAGTTCAAGTGATTCTCCTGCCTCAGCCTCCTGAGTAGCTGGAATTACAGGTGTGCACCACCACTCCTGGCTAATTTTTGTATTTTTAGTAGAGATGGGGTTTCACCATGTTGGCCAGGCTGGTCTTGAACTCCTGACCTCAAGTGATCTACCCACCTTGGCCTCCCAAAGTGCTGGGATTACTGGTGTGAGCCACTGTGCCTGGCTGGCACTGGTCATTTTCTTGTTTATTTGTAGTAGCTCTTTATTTATTGTGGATCCACAGTCTGTCATACATGTCACAAACATTTCTCCCAAGTTGCTTTTGTCTTTTGGCCTCATATGTGGTATTTTTTTTTTAGGAAGACGTGTTCAGTGTTTTGTTTTCTGTTAGTCTTTCTTCAGTGTATATTATGGCCTTTGGGAAGGTTTCTCCAGGACAAAGTGTTTATAAAAATAGAGCAGGCAGTTTAAAAAGAAATGGATGAAGCGAGAGACTAACGTCAGAGCTTCCCTCTTCTCCGCCACATCCTGTAGAACAGGGCTTCAAGGAGCTATTTCTGCTGTTCTTCCCCCTCCCATATTAAATAAAAAGGGATGTGCTGCTGATAAGAAAACATGTGTGTGTGTGTGTGTGTGTGTTGGTGCTGTGTGGACAACGGGGCAAGAGGGAGAGGTAAAAATGAAAGCCATCTGCCAAGGAACCTGAAGTCCCCAGCTTCTGACTCAGTGACTCTCAGCTCAGGGGTGACTGAAGGAACCTGCTGAAAATGGGGAGGAAGCTCTTAGTGCCTAAGGACAGCCGTCAGGGCTTCCGGCACATTCCTGGATACCTGGGGGTGAGGGTGGTTGCAGCCACTCAAGGACAAACTGTGTGGCCTGGACACTCAGCGTCTGCAGGAAGTCCTTGGTATTTAATTGCCTGGGGAAATGCATCTGTGCCTGTGTGCAAAATGGGGAATCCATCGCAAAGGCGTCTGTGTGTCTCAGTGCACGGAAACTACATTTCACATCTGAAATTTACTTCGAGAGAAAAGCTTAAAAGTACAGAACTCAGCCAGGTAGAGTGGCTCACACCTGTAATCCTGGCACTTTGGGAGGCCGATGTTACAGGATCACTTGAGCTCAGGAGTTTGAGACCAGCCTGAACATCGTGAGACATCGAGACATCTCTGTGTTTTTTTTTTTTGGAGAGAGTCTTGCTCTGTCACCCAGGCCGGAGTGCAGTGGCATGATCTCAGCTCACTGCAACCTCCACCTCCTGAGTTCAAGCGATTCTCCTGCCTCAGCCTCCCAAGTACCTGGGATTACAGGCGCCCACCACCACCCATCAAGCCCAGTTTTTTTAGTAGAGATGAAATTTCATCGTGTTGGCTAGGTTGATCTTGAACTCCTGACCTTAGGTGATCCACCTGCCTCGGCCTCCCAAAGTGCTGGAATTGCAGACATGAACCACCACACCTGGCTCATCTCTAAAAAAAAAATAAAAAGTTAGCTGGATGGGGTGGCATGCACCTGTACTCCCAGCTACTCAGGAGTAGGTGGGAAGACTGCTTCAGCCCAGGGGCTGTGATGAGCTATGATGGTGACACTGTGCAATCCAGCCTGGGTGACAGAGCAAGACCCTGTCTCTTTAAGAAAGAAAGAAAAGTAATGAACCAGTGGTACATGCAACAACACAAACGAATCTTAAATATTAAGTCATTATGCTGAGCAAAAGCAGCCAGGCTCAGAAGGCATGAGCCACTGTGCTGGGCCTCAGTAGAATATTATGTAGTTATAGAAGTTGGCCAGGCACAGCGGCTCACGCCTGTAATCCCAGCAGTTTGGGAGGCTGAGGTGGATGGATCACCTGCGGCCGAGTTCACAAATCTGTAACCTGAGCTTCCCCGTCACTTCCCTGACTCTTTCTGCTGGCTAAGCTTCATTTCCCCAAAGTAACTAAAGCCTTCTGCCACCGCCCTGGCCACCTCGGCTGCTGGAACCGCCGTAGCCATGTTGGTTTCATGTTTTGGCAAAATCTTGACCTCTGTCACCACAGGGGCCAGGGCTTCCGCCCGCAAACTCTCCTCCCTTCGTGGATCCAAAATTCAAAGACTGATTGTTGTAATGGCCAAAATTAGCAGCTTTTGCCACCTCCAAAATTGCTTCCATCGTTACTGTGGAGTTTCCTGTTTTTTTTTTTTTTATTTGAGACAGGATCTTGATCTGTTGCCCAGACTGAAGTGCAGTGGCTCCATCTCGGCTCACTGAAACTTCCACCTCCAGGTTCAAGCAATTCTCCTGCCTCAGCCTCCCGAGTAGCTGGGACTACAGGTGCCTGCCATCACATCCGGCTAATTTTTGTATTTTGTATCTCTTCCAGAAACACCCTTACAGACACACCCAGAAATAATGTTTTACTATGGGGCCACCCTTTAACCCGATCAAGTTGACACATAGGATAAACCATCATAGCTGGGAGTGGTGGCTCATGCCTGTAATCCCAGCACTTTGGGAGGCCAAGACAGGTGGATCACCTGAGGACAGGAGGTTGAGACCAACCTGGCCAACATGGTGAAACCCCGTCTCTACCAACAGAAAAATTAGCCAGGCATGGTGGCGGGTGCCTGTAGTCCCAGCTACTTGGGAGGCAGAGACACGAGAATTGCTTTAACCTGCGAGGCAGAGGTTGCAGTGAGCCAAGATCACACCACTGCACTCCAGCCTGGGCAACACAGCAAGACTCTGTCTCAAAAACAAAAACAAAAGAAAAACTAGCTGGGTGTGGTGGCGCATGCCTGTAATCCCAGCTACTTGGGAGGCTGAGGCAGGAGAATCGCTTGAACCAGGGAGGCAGAGGTTGCTGTGAGCAGAGATCGTGCCACTGCACTCCAGCCTGGTGACAGAGTGAGACTCTGTCTCAAAAAAAAATAATAATAATCTTTTAATGTTCTTCAGTGTCCTCTGATGCCATCAACAAATATCATTATATATATTATGTACATATATATAGCATAGTTATCAAATTTAGGAGATTAAACACTGACATATTACATTTAATATGAAATATAAGAGGAAGAAATCACATACACAGTCGACACTTCAGATTTATGAAAAGCATAAAATCAACATAGATAAGTTCTTGATAACTATTTAATGACACTGGATGTAAGTATCTACTATAGAATACACCCACTGAGAATGTGGGTCATTTTTTCTGCCACTAGACTGAGTCATTGAGCACAGAAGATACATCAATCTCATCTATTACCCACATGTACAATTTTTTTCTTTCTTCTAAAAAACAAACGGGATCCATGTACAGAACACACAGGTTTCTCACATAGCTATATGTGTGCCATGGTGGTTTGTTGCACCTATTGACCGTCCTCTAACTTCCCTCCCTTCACTCGATCCTTTTTTTTTTCCCTTTTGTGATAGGATCTTGCTCTGTTGTCCAGGCTGGAGTGCAGTGGTATGATCACAGCCCACTGCAGCCTCCAACTCCTGGGCTCAAGTGATCCTCCCACCTCAGCCTCCCAAGTAGCTGGGACTACAGGCATGAGCCACCATGCTTGGGTAATACTTATTTATTTTTTTCCATAGAGACAAGGCCTTGCTATTTTGCCCAGGCTGATCTCAAACTCCTAGGCTCATATAATCCTCCAGCCTCAGCCTCCCAAAACTGGGATTAGACGTGAGCCACCATGCCCAGCCCAGAACATTTTTATCACCCACAAGACAAACTCCATAAACATTAAGCAATCACTCCGTGCTCTCCTCATCCCCCAGCCTCAGGCAACCACTAACCCCTACTGCCTGTCTCTGTGGTTTTGCCTATTCTGCGCATTTCATGTGAATAGAATCCTATGCTAGGCAGCCTCTTGTGTCTGGCTTCTTTTACTCCACATCATGTCTGCAGGGTTCACCCATGTTGTAGCATGCGTCAGTGCTGAATTTCTTTTTTTTTTCATAGATGGAGTTTCACGCTTGTCACCCAGGCTGGAGTACAATGGCACCATCTCGGCTCACCATAACCTCCGCCTCTGGGGTTCAAGTGATTCTCCTGCCTCAGCCTCCTGAGTAGCTGGGATTACAGGCACCTGCCACCACACTCAGCTAATTTTGTATTTTTAGTAGAGATGGGGGTTTCTCCATCTCTATTTCTCTGTTGGCCAGGCTGGTCTTGAACTCCCAACCTGGGGTGATCCGCCTGCCTGGGCCTCCCAAAGTGCTGGGATTACAGATGTGAGCCACTGCGCCTGGCCGAAAATACTTGTTTTGGTTTTTCTTTTTGTTTGTGAGACAGGGTCTTCCTGTTACGCACGCGCAGTGGGAGACTGGATCTCTACTTCAAAGCATACTCAAAAGAATGGAGACACAACCTATTTGTAGTTATCAGTGACCTGGGTAAAGACACAGCTGGCAGAAGGGTTTGGGAGCCTCATTAAACCTGAGTGAGAACCAATTCGAGGTGGAGATGGGAGAGATGATTTATTTACTGGCTGGGGAAGGAAGAGGCAGGCCCAGCCCAGAGGGAGAATGAGAGGCGGAAGATGACATTGGCGGCGTGCCTGACACCTGCCTGAAGTTAACCAGGGACAGCCCAGCCTTTCCTCCCCAGAGATGTCTCCAACGTGGCTGACAACATCCACTTTAGTTAATACAGCACAGGCAGGACACTTCCTGTGTACAGCTACACACAAAGGGCTGTGAGTAGCCTACTTCCCTAGAGCTGCAGAGAAACCAACATCTGTTCAAGTGTGCAGTTTGGAAACTTACAAAGGGCTCATGGCTCCTTGCTGCTTTCACACCTGCATCCCATCCAGCGGGAAATCCTGCTGACTTGACCTTCAAAATACATCCAAAGTCTGACCGACCCCCACAAGGCTGCTGCAGTAGCTCATATCTGTAATCCCATTACTTTGGGGTGTTGAGGTGGGCACATAATTCGAGGTCAGGAGTTTGAGACCAGCCTGGCCAACATGGTGAAACCCTGCCTCTACTAAAAATATAAAATTAGCCTCGTATGGTGGCACAAACCTGTAATACCAGCTACTCGGGAGACAGGAGAATCGCTTGAACCCCAGAGGTGGAGGCTACAGTGAGCTGTGATCTCACCACTGCACTCCAGACTGGGAAAGACACTGCCAGACTGCACCTCTAAACAAAACAAAAACAAAGTCTGACCCCCCCACATCTAGTCCAGCCATAATCATCTCCCACCTGGACAATTGCAGTCACCTCCTCGCAGCTTCTGCCCTTGTCCCCAACAGAAAGGTCCCCACATGGCAGAAGAATCCTTTTACAGAAGTGATGTGATGTCACTCCTCTCCTCAAATCCCTCCTGTGGCTCCTGCCTCATTCACTAAAAGACAAAGTCTTCACCACGACTCACAAGCTCCCTGTTCCCTCTCTGACCTCATCTTCCACTTGCTCTCCCTCTATTCCATGCACACTGGCTTCTTTCCTGTTTCTTTATTTTTTATTTTTATTTATTTATTTATTTTTTTAGAGACGGGGTTTCACCATGTTGGGCAGGCTGGTCTTGAACTCCCGACCTCAGGTGATCCACCTGCCTTGGCCTCCAAAGTGCTTGGATTACAGGCATGAGCCACAGCACCTGGCCTTCTTTGCCGTTTCTTTTCAAGACGAAGTCTCTCTGTGTAGCCCAGGCTAGAATGCAATGGCACAATCTTAGC
>CAUYLG010066833.1:0-63248 GCA_963573385.1 Cacajao melanocephalus
TGCATATTAGCCTGGGCAGTAGAACAAGAATCCTGTTCTCTCTCCCTCTTTTTCTTCCTCTTTCTTTCTCTTGTACATTCTTTTTCTTTCTTTCTTTCACTCTCACTTTCTTTCCTCTCTTTTCCTTTCTTTCAAAAAAAAAAAAAAAAAAGAAAAATCAGATGAAATTAGTCTTTTTTTTTTTAAACCAAAGTGGCGGGGGTTAAAGACCTAGGCAGGAGATGGCCAGAGTTGTCATATGAAAGAAAATCCTCTCTCTCTTTTGGAAAAATAAAACCTCACATATGAGAAATTTTCAGTAATATAATTTGCATTTGAAGAAAATGTCAGAATTATTTAACACAAGATGGGAAGCAAAAGTGAAAATGTAAATGATTGGGGTCTCTTTACAAAAAGGAGATAGTGTCACTTAGTACAGACACATTTCTCTCTGCAAGGTTTTCAAATGATAATGTTCTCCTTGAAACATGTTAAATGTCTGAGTCGTAAATTTCAAATTGTCACTGCATGATGAGCTCTAGCATTAAAGAGAAGGAAAGATCTGCTTTTCATGCATACTACATTAAAACTCCAGAAAATTCACATTTGAGATGTTGATTTTACTTCAATTTTCCAAAAACTGGAGACCCTGTTTGGTGATACATAGGTGCGTGGACAAACAACAATGCCATAGAGATCACCTTGAGCAGCCCATGACTCTGAGATAGATAGATAGATAGATGATAGATACATAGATAGATGATAGATACATAGATAGATGATAGATAGATAGATAGATGATAGATACATAGATAGATAGATGATAGATGATAGATAGATAGATAGATATAGATAGATAGATAGATAGATGATAGATAGATAGGTAGATAGATAGATGATAGATAGATAGATGATAGATAGATAGATAGATAGATAGATAGAGATATTCTATTAGTTCAATGTCCTGGGGTCCTATTTCTAGTTACCTGTCAGACTTTTCTTCCCGGGTAGGACACTTGCAGCACAATCTGTCTAAAATGAAGCTCATTGTCCACCTTCTGCTGCCAAACCAGGTCCACTTCCTGATTCTGAATAAATTTGTGTCATCACCTTCTTCTCAAAAGCACAAATCAGACCCTAAACACATTCTCCAACACCCAGTTCTCCACCCTCATGGCAAGACCTGTTGATTGTCTTGTTCCAAATGATTTAAAAATTTGATCTTCAGCTAAGCATCACTTCAAGTTCTTGCAGTCTTGGCTTTTCTGATGCATCCTCTATACTGAAACTACATTGTTCCTTTTAAAGGACAAATCTTCTTCCTCTTAAGTGCCAGGTCACTCATTGCTCAGGAGAATCTTTGACTGACTACAGCTTTCCTCACCCAGCTACCTATCAACGACTTTCCTGAACTGCCCTCTCCTATTCTGTTCAGCCTCATGCCCATTGAAGCTGCAGTCTAGCTGCTCAAAAGAATGCTGTTCCTGAACACACAGATCATTTTGCAGCCAGGCGCAGTGGCTTATGCCTGTAATCCCAGCACTTTGGGAGGCTGAGGTGGGTGGATCACCTGAGGTCAGGAGTTCGAGATCAGCCTGACCAATATGGGGAAACCCCTTTTCTACTAAAAATATAAAAATTAGCTGGTGTGGTGGTGTGTGCCTGTAATCCCAGCTACTCAGGAGGTTGAGACAGGAGAATTGCTTGAACCCAGGAGGTAGAGGTTTCAGTGAGCCGAGATTGTACTGCTGCACTCCAGCCTGTGTGACAGAGCGAGACTCCGTCTCAAAAAAAAAAAAAAAAAAAAAAAAGAAAGAAAGAAAGAAAAAGAAAGATCCTTTTGCAAAGTGGTTACTGATTACTGGGCTTTGGATTCAAGTCTCAGCTCCACTCTTTTCAAATTGTGCAGGACTTTGAACTTAACTCTGAGCCAGTCTCCTCATTTCTAAAAAGAGAATACAAATAGTGCCTACCTTTCATAGCAGCTGCGAGGTTTCAAGTAACAATGCAGAGGTCTTCTAGTTTCTGCTCGGGATATAAAGAACTGGGAAAAGCATTGCTCCTGATCTTTAAACAAAAAGAAGTCAAACAAATGGCAAACTGATGAACTTTCTCTAATAAGTCAATTTTTTTTTTTTGAGATGGAGTCTTGCTCTGTCACCCAGGCTGGAGTGCAATGGTGCAATCTCGGCTCACTGCAACCTTCACCTCCTGGGTTCAAGCAATTCTCATGCCTCAGCCTCCTGAGTAGCTGGGACTATAGGCACCTGCCACCATGCCTGGCTAATTTTTGCAATTTTTATATTTGTAGTAGAGACAGAGTTTCACCGTATCAACCAGGCTGGTCTCGAACTCCTTATCTTGTGATCTGCACCCTCCCTCAGTGTCCCAAAGTGCTGTGATTACAGGCATGAGCCACCGCACCCAGCCACAGCATTTTTGATAGAGAGGAACAATGGGTGTCGAATAATTAGGCTCTGCTCTCAAGGGCACATGATGAGTTTCTTTAAAGGCAGTCAGAAAATCATGGTCAAGTGATCTAAGTCTGCTTTCCGGAGTTGGTGGGAAATGTCTAGGCAAGCATAAAATGTGAAAAGTTTTACCAGACATGGCGTCATTTTGTATGATTTAAGGCTATTCTGTCAGTTAAGTAAAGATTAATAAGCCCATTTCACAGATGATAAACAGGTTCAGGGAGATGAAAGTTTGTCCAAGGTCAAAGTATCATTAAGGAGAGGATGAGGGAAAAAAGCTGGAGAGAGGAGAGAGGAGAGGAGGAGGGGGACAACCATTCTGGACTTGGAGCCCTTTTGAAGATGGTATCCCATGCACAATTTGAAACTGTAGATATATTTTAGGAATACACAAATATGATCTGATGTGGGTTTGGGTGTTAGCCTTTTTTGCTTTTTTTGAGGTGGAATATCACTCTGTTACCCAGTCTGGAGTGTAGTGGCACAATCTCAGCTCACTGCAACCTGCCCCCTGGATTCAAGCAATTCTCTTGTCTCAGCCTCCCGAGTAGCTGGGATTACAGGCATGTGCCACCATGTCTGGCTGTTTTTTTTTTTTATTTTTAGTAGACTCGGGGTTTCACCATGTTGGCCAGGCTGGTCTTGAACTCCTGACCTCAAGTGATCCACCCACGTCGGCCTCCCAAAGTGCTGGGATTACAGGCATGAGCCACTGTGCCTGGTCTAAGGGTGTTAGCTTTTCAAATGATGCATTTTCTTTATAGTATATTAGTGGAAAAAACAAACCATTCCTCCTACTATCCTCTCACCACGCAGAACACTTTTGTGACCCCAGATGTGTAGGGATTTTTTTCCAACAACTAACTCTGCAGATGATTCTGCAGTGGACAGCGATTGGTTGTCCTCTAATTCAATTCAATTATGACACTATCTACCAGGAGATAGCAATAGATCCCACAGGTCAGAGGCTCAGTCCTCAAGATCACCCCCCGACCTCTTATGCCCGTCGCAAACACAAGATTGTCACTTGTACTTCGGACTGGCTATAAATCTGGAGCTCCCACAACTTTCTCGTCAGGTTTCATTAATTTGCCTGAGTGGTTCACAGAACTCAGGAAACACTCAGATTTACTGATTTATTATAAAGGATATTACAAAGGATACAGATGGAGAGATGCATAGGGCACTGTTACGTTGGAAAGGGAGTGAAGTTTCTATGCTTCTCTGGGTATGCACCACCCTCAGAAACCTCCATGTGCTCAGCTATCCAGGAGCTCTCTAAACCCAGTCCTTTTGAGGTTTTTATGAAAACTTCATTATAAACATGATTGATTCAATCATTGGCCATGGATGATCAACTCAAACTTCAGCTGCTCTCTCATTCCTGGAAGTCTCAGGTGGAGCTGAAAGTCCCAACATCTAATCCTGCCTTGGTCTTTCCTGTGACCTGCCCCAATGCTTAGCTATCTAGAGGCCCCCAGCCAGTAATAATCTCGTTAACACACAGAAGACACTCACTTTTTTCTTTTTTTTAAACATTTTAACTTTTATTTTGGACGTAAGGGATACATGCACAGCTTTGTTACATGGTATATTGCATCCAGGTAGCAAGCGTGGTACCCAGTAGGTAGTTTTTTTTTTAATTTTTTTGAGATGGAGTCTTGCTCTGTTGCTGAGGCTGGAGTGCAGTGGCACGATCTTGGCTCACTGCAACTTCTGCCTCCTGGCTTCAAGCGATTCTCCTGCCTCAGCCTCCCGAGTAGCTGGGATTACAGGCACCTGCCACCACACCTAGCTACTTTTGCATTTTTAGTAGAGGCGGGGTTTCTCCATGTTGGTCAGGCTGGTCTCGAACTCCTGACCTCAGGTGATCCACCCGCCTTGGCCTCCCAAAGTGCTGGGATTACCGGCATGAGCCATGGCACCTGGCACCCAGTAGGTAGTTTTTTAACCCACACCCTCCTGCCACCCTCTCCCCGAGTAGTCCACAGTATTGTCTCATGTTCATGTCTATGTGACACTCACTCTTATCCCTGCTGAGTTCCAAGAATTTTAGAGGCTGTATGTCAGGAAATGGTAATAAAGACCAAAAACATGTGTTTCACAACATCACAGTATACTTTACATTTAGTCATCCAGCATCCTCTCCCTCTTCTTGCTGGCAGCCATCCCTGGTTTGGCTTTGAGGAAGCTGCCCTCTCCTCACCATAGCCTATAGATTCATGGCACCCTAACTCTGCCCTTGGACCTCAGAGGAGAAGTGTACACCAGGACCTACTCTACTGCCTGGTTCACTGTTGGCCGTGTGTCCTATGTAGCCATAGCCTGGACCAACAAGACTCAATTCTCAGGTTTTTATTAGACTCCCCCTTCTCTGGCCTAGATATTGAGATGATGCCACACAAGGAGAAGAAACCCAACTCGGAAGATGCCCAGTCTCGAAATGGATTCTAGCAATGTTTTTGAACCTAAGTCAAATCTTACTTAACGTGCAATCTACCCCGAGACTTGGTGGTTCAGTGAGCAATCAATCTCTCCCTTCCCCCGTCCCCAGATCTCTTTTGCTTAAGCTATTTGAGTCAGGGCTTTAAAAACTGCAGTGGAAAGAGATCTAAGTAGCATACCCTTTCATGGCTATTAAATGAGCCAAAGTGTAAAAATGATAATGACCAATCTGTTGGCAAAAGCATGGGAAAATAGGCTCTTTCCTACACAACTTACAGAAATATAAATTGACTATATATAGTATATATTAAATATATATACATAAACTTAAAAATGTGCATGCCCTAACACTCAAACATCCTACTTTAAAACTTTATCTTAAATAATCAAGAATATATGAGACAAATTTGTTAGCAAGAGTATCTACAATTTTCATTCATAACATCCAAATATTGGGCATAATCTAAACATAGAATGGAAGATAAACTAGATAGTGATACATTCATACAACACAAACTAAGCAGAATTTACAGTAAGATTGTGGTAGAATATTGGCATGTTAAAACATTCATAAAATATCACTGAGTAAAACCTAGACTATAAACTCCAGGTAGAGTATGATTTCATTCTCGTTTATGAAAATGGAGAGTTGTGTGCATGTAGAGAGAATGGGGAAGCTATGTTTTCAGTGGTGGGAATATCAGTAAATTTTAACTTTTTCCTTTTTGATTATATTTATTTTTAAAAGCATGCTTAATTATCATGAGTTACAAAAGCAACACTTAAACAATGCCTTTTAAAAAATTATTTAAATGTTGCATAACAGAAAAATTAGAAAAACAGAGGGAAATACTACACCCACAATCCTATCACCATCATATAGTCATCCTCATAAAACTGGATATTTTTCTCTGCAGTCTTTCTCTAGCTGCCATTTTCTGTTATGTTATAACTATTAGACTATACATGCAATTTTGTATCCTGTCTTTGTCACTTAGCATTTTGTTGATGTTTAGTGTTTTCCCAGATCTTTATTAGATATTTCTATCTAACATTTGTAATGGGTAACATTCCATGGGTTGATCACTCTTCATTCTTTAACCATTCCCATATTGTTGGACATTTAGTCTGGATCCAATTATTCAAAATCAAATTCTGCATTGCTCTGTATTTTGGATGATTCTCTTATGAGAAATCCCCAGAAGGGATCATTTCATCTTCTAAGGAAGAACTCTTCCAAAAGCACTGCGTGAATGACAGCTAATCGATGAAAACTGGTGCCCATGCCCTTGTCTACCTCTCACCAGAACTCCTCATTCCTGCAGGAACTGGAAGCAGCAACCTCTGCAGAAGCCACTGTCAGGTGCAGTGGAATCAGAGAGATTCTGAAACCAAAGAGAGGGCTGGGACCAGGCTGAAGGTCTGCTGGGGAAAAGCTAAGAGGTCGGAGCAGGGCAAGATTGTTCCAGTTACTCCTAAGTGCCATTTGAGGCTTAGTGGCCATCATTTGAATCAATATCTGACCTGGAGCCCAGTGTACCGAGAAGTTGAGCCATCTCCTTATGTCCAAGGCTAGAAAGTGGAGACTCTGTAATGGACAGGGAGGGCCCTTTTGCAGTGAGGGAGGGAAGGAGAGAGGGAGGGTAATGGAGGGAGGCTGGTCCAGGGTCAGGAGGCCTCAGTTCCACCTGCTAGATATGTGAAGGTCTTCCCGACAAAACATAGCTAATAATGGCCTGCCCGGAAGGCTGGGAGTCTTCAATGAGAAAATGAATGAGAAAGTCCTATAAATGTTAAGAACGCTGTGTCTTTGTGAGGGATTAATGCAGACCATGTTTGGTAAGAGCAAGAAAATCACAGAGTGCTCTGCTCATTACGCTCCTAGCATCTGTCAGTAAAAGGGCCTGTTTCTTCTTTCATTCCACACTGACTGGGTGCCTGCTGGATGCTAGGTTCTCTTTTAAGTACTTGGGACACAAAAGTGAACAAAACAGATAAGGTCATTCATGGAACTTGACAGTCTAGTGGGTAAGGACAAAGAACATAAGTCAACAAATAAGTAATTTCAGAGAACGATATTAGGAAAAAGATAAAATGGGGTGATAGGATAGAGAGTACAGGAGTGAGGGATGTTGTTTTGTGCTAGCATGTGAGCAGAAGTCTGGAAAAGGTAAAAGTCGTGCTGAGGCCTGGGACTTGTAAAGGTACATACCACCTGAAGCCCTCCAGGGAAGATGTTCCAGGCAGAAAGAACCAAAAGGGCAAGAGCTTGGAGCAGGAACAACTTCTCAAGGTTTAAAGATCAGAGAGACAATGGAGGTGAAGGGGCTAGAACTTCCTGACTCCTATAGGTAGGTGTGTGGGTTTCCCAGGCAGCACAGGTAGGTTGGGACTGGACCTGCCTTCTCCCAGGAATTCCCATGCCCTGCTTGTTTAACTGCAAACTCTTTCATACCCGTCCTGAGCACTGTGGTTTGCTCCTACTCTCCCTGTGAAGTCTTCCCCAGCCGCGCCAGACTGAGTTCGCCTCATACTCTTAGGGCCTCATGCTGTGATTGCCCTCCACTGAGGCTACATCCAATGCATGGTGACATATATCTGCTCTCTTTCTCTTCAGTGATTTTAATAGTAAATGGTATGCAGTAGTCACTCAACAAACGTGTGGAGAGCCCAAAGGGGGTTGATTCCAAAACAGATTTTGGCAGAGTGTGCCAAGTGCTATAACGGAAGTATGAACAATATGCTGATGAAACGAAGGTGGGTGGGAAAGGAGGAATGCATCATAGAAGTTGAGTCATCATGTTGGAGGCACTGGAAATGGGAAAGGGGCATTCAAGGCAGAGCAGAGGCCTCCGGGAGTGAACGTGGGAAACCTAGTTTGAAAAATACTGGAGAGTTTTAAGTGCAGATTGTAAGAAGCTATGGTTGGTGAGGTGGAGTACGGAAGAGGAAAATACGTTGGAGATGAACTTCTTTGTGGGGAAGTGGGAGCAGACAAGATTCCAGTCACTCATTTCGAAATGTTCTTTGTGATGCCAAAGGTTTTGGTCAGCAAGAAACAAACAGCCTGGACTTAGAGGTGATGGATAAGAACTGAACCTGGAGAGATTTGGAGTCAACCCCTCCAATCCGGAAAGGAACAAATACAAGAGCTATAGGACACAGGCTGAAGGACCCACTCCAAAAGCATCACTAAAACCCCATCTGTGATGGGTTGAATATTGTTCCCCGCCAAATCCATGTCCACCTGGAACCTCAGAACACGACCTTTTTTGGAAATAGGGTCTTTATAAATGTAATTAGCTCTGTTAAGATGGGTCATATTGGATTAGAATGGGCCGTTTCTAAGAAAAGGAAAAGATGCACAGAGACACACAGGGAAAAAGGCCATATGATAATGAAGGCTGGGATTGGAGTAATGCATCCACACACCGAGAGACACCAAGGACAGCCAGCAGCCAGCAGAAGCTACCAGAGGCAAGAAGAATTATTCCCCAGAGCCTTCAGAGGAAGTGTGGTTCTGTTGACACCTCGATCTTAGGCTTCTGGCCTTCAGAACTGTGAAAGAACACAGTTCTGTTGCTTGAGCCACTCAGCCTTAGAAAATTAGTACCCCAGCCCTGGGAGGCTTGGCTCTGTGTGTGTCCCATAGTTCACCAGTGTATACGCAAAGGAAAGAAGTCTTTGCAGGTCTCCTAGTCCTCAGTGCAGAAAGCTGAGTGTGAGAGGTAAATAATTTGACCCAACAAAGAGAAAGAATGTGAAAAGGAACGAACCCAACTTGCAAATCATAGGATACATCTCCGACTTCCGATTGAGTGCTCCGGCAACTCAGAAACAAAGGGAAGCATGTCACAGGCTCACTTCTGTTGCTATGGCAAATCCATTCTCCCCTGCCTCCTAACACCTCCCCAGACCCTGCCACCCTTGACTAAAACTGTAAATACTTCCATAAATGTTTAGCACATAAAAATCAGGACTGCCCCTAGTCATTCTTATTTACCACTCCTATTTTAGAAACAAAATTAATTTGTACAATATATCAAAGTGATGATGCCCTGAAGTCTAGAAAGTCAGTGAGCCAGAGAGCAAATGTTACCCAGCGAGCTCCGTGGCTGGTTCTGTTGGCTGAGACTCAACTAGAGGAAAAAAGGTTCATGGGCTCAGGGATTTGCAGTTCTTGAGGTTTGGTGTCAGGTAGACCTGAACCTGAGGGTTCTCACCTGAAGAATGAAGCATCAAATTGCCTAAGCTAAGATTCTTCCTAGTTTGAAAATTCTCTGACAGGAGGACTGGGCTAAAAAGAAGCCATTTTTCAAGGCATTGCTGGGCTAGTCAGTTGAAAATTCATACTCCCGCAGCACAATTGCCACTCAGTCAACTTCACACAGCTTGTCAGTAAACGTGGTAAAACTGCCACTCCCTCTTCCTTCCTCCTCTGTCATTCCTGGCCGAAAGTCATCTCCCTGAGCCATGAGAACTCAGGGCTTCTAGTCATATAACCATGCTGCTTTAGTCAACCAGGAGGGGCTGCCAGAGGGGCTGTGGTCGGCCTCTGTGCTCCTGTCATGCAGAGCAGGAACTGAGGGTCCAGGAGATGATGTCATAGACCCAATATCTTGAAGCTCTGGCAAAACCAGGATCTGAAACAGCAAAATAAATCATAACTAGGACCCAAGACAGCTGCATCTTGTGCCACAGGGACTCTCTTCTATATTGCTCTGACTTCTCAGTTCCAAGATATCTTCCTCAGTCTATGTCAAAAATATGGATCATAAGAAGCTTGTCTTCGGGTGTGTTCTTTTTCTCCTTTCCTAGGGACCTGCTCCTAGAGCTCTGTTGCTCTAGAACAGCTCTGCTCAGCCTGACATCTGCACTGCCCTTAACATCATGCTCCTATTGAAAACAGTCCCTGCTATGTTTGCACCCTATGTATTAGTCTATTTTCACACTGCTATGAAGAAATACTCAAGAAGACTGGGTAATTTATAAAGAAAAAGAGGCTTAATGGACTCACAGTTCCACATGGGGAGGCTTTACAATCATGGCAGAAGGCAAGGAGGAGCAAAGGCACATCTTACATGGAAGCAGGCAATGGAGCATGTGCAGGGGAACTCCCATTTATAAAACCATCAGATCTCCTGAGACTTATTCACTCTCATAAGAAGAGTATGAAGGGAACTGCCCCATGATTCAATTATCTCCACCTGGCCCTGACCTTGACACATGAGGATTATTACAATTCAAGGTGAGATTTGGGTGGGGACACAGCCAAACCATATCACACTGCATGGCCACTCCTACTTGATCTGATCAATGTATCTATCCAAACACTTGAGAACCAACTGTATTAAAGAGACACCATTTGGCATTTTTCAAAGAAGAGCTAAAACAGCCTCATGCTCCAACGGGCTGCTGGGTAATCAGAGATTTCTGTCTCAAAAGAATTGTAAACATCTTGGGGTTCTTGTTAAAATAAACGGCTTTCTGAATCCCCTTGGGGAGAGTGGATTCTATAGGTCTGAGGTTGAAACTAGTTTTAATTCACTCCCAGGGGTTGTGGAGTAGGTCCCTCTGCTCTGTATCTACTTGGATCAGCAGGCTCAAGTGGTCTCTTTGGACCTTTGATTCACCCAAAGTCATGCCCAGGCTTTTCAACTCTTGTCCAGGGAAGGAGTTTTTCTCTTCAGCAGTCTTTGAATTCCCTTCTCTTCCCTTCCTCCTTGGCAAACATAAGCTTTATTTCATAAGAACAGTGACTCAACACTGACTCACGCTGCCTTTGCAGCCCACCTTTCCAATCCTGAAGTAATCAGGGCTCTTTTTTATATATTCAAACTCCTCTGAAATAGAAAAAGAGAGGTAGAACAGGGAATTTTTGACTGGAGCTCCCACTCTTTAATTTTACATACAACAAAATGCTTCTCCTCATTCTTTTTTCCGCTCCAGGTACCTTAGTATAAAACTCAGTCCCATGTCCAAGCTTAATACTTATATCATATCCAGTAATAATATAGAAAGTATGCTTCTATAAACTAGTGGGGTCTTTGCCAAAGAGGGCCATAGTTATCCCCCAAATTACTACATATGATGGATAAATCATGATGGGATAAAAGGGTCTCTGAATTCTAGGGTTAAATGTTTCGACTTCTCTTACCATCAAAGTTTTACAAGGAAAAGAGCAGGATTGCTCCCCCATTATTGTGAACTCACTCCCCATGATCTTAAAAGAACAACTTCCACTCACTTCTCAGCTTTCTGACTCTCTCTCCCTTGCATTCCTGCCCTTCATTTGTAATCCAGAGCTGCTATTGCTTTGGTTCCAGGCTTCTGACTATCTTGGTGAACATTTCAGACTCAAATGCAGTAGACTGAAGGCTAATGCTGCCTACAATGCTTCTTTCACTCCAGCAAAAAACCTTCAGAGAGGGAATGCCAGAGCCCAGCAGATTAATACAAGTGCTTCTGCATTTCTTTCTCAGAAGAACCCACATTTCCACATGACCCAAGACTGCCTCACATTCAGAAAACTGTTATTTCTCTTTGGGAAAGTCACCTCTTCATCTATCCAGTCAGATATCTCTGCCCCAGCTCTAATACCAATCATTACTCGTGTCTTCAGCCCTTCCTTTCAAAGGAGACCCTGGCACCTCCCATTCTTCATGTCCCAAATGGAAACAATCAACTTCTCCCAGAAACCTGCTCCTCTTTATAACCTACTTGCTTCTGTATAATGTCCAAAGTATCCTTCTGAACCATGCTGCATTCATTCTCAAATACAAATGAACTAAGATAAGTTATTATGCACTTTTCTTTTAATCCCCACAAGGTATGAAGCAGAGCACACTAAGCACTCAGTAAATACTGAATTAGAAGGAAAGCACTTAAGCATAAAGTTAATGGAAAGTGTGAAAAAGGCAAGCGATTATACTCTTTAACCTCCACTACAATGATTATAGAAAATGCTTTACTGATGGCAATACCTGATCTTTATACACAACTTTCTAACACGCTTTCAAATACACAGTCTCATTTAGTTCCTACCCCAGTGGTAGTTTAGGAAAAGTTCTGCAGTGGAAAGATCAGGAGCCAAGCATCAGTTTTACCTTTTAACTTTAGTTTACTGAATAGAAACACACAGCATAGTCTCTCTGAACTGAATCAAGATGATGATGATTATAACTCACAACGTATTTAAGATTCTAAAAATATACCCCGAGTGTGAAAGTGCATTGTGAACCAATGACCCCCTCTAAAATTCTACCTTTGTGAAGTTACCTGTTAGAGGTAACATCTTTCTCTTTGTGGTCCTACTATGCATAATCTTACTCAGGTAGCATTGAAATGACCCTACTAACCTTATGAATTTCTGTGGCCTCTGACTCTCACACAGTACAGTTCTTTGATAGTTATTTGCTGAATGAAAGTATGAACTTTCAGCAAATGTGATCATTAGGATCACTTTTGCAATCTTATTTTCAGTTAAAATCATTCATTTAAATTGAAGTCTCCATCCCCAATTGTGTTTTGAACTCTCATCGAAATGGAAGGATGTGTTTAATTTTGTAAGAACACTCAAAAACTATTCCCATGTATCTGCTTAGACTTTTTCCCTTAAAAACAACAACCAAAATATATACATTCATATGCTGCTTAAAGACAAGGATAGGTTCTGAGAAATGGTATTGTTAGGTAATTTTGTCATGCAAACATTTTAGAGCATACTTACAAAAATGTAGATGGTATATGTATTTTTATATATGTATATTTATTTCATATGGAAAACCAAATGTCCCAGTACCATTGTTAAATATGAATCATTTCCCTTACTTGATTTGCAATGCTAGTATCAAGCAGCATGTATCAGGTTTCTCTATGTGTTCCAATATACTCTTACAGTACCACCGTCCTATTTGTGGTCCATCGTTGACCCAAACGTCATTTTGCAGTGCATGAATGTATATAAATATTTGTGCATATATGAAATCATTATTCTGAGAAAAGCTAGAGTGAGGAACTGAATCAGGGTACGAAAAAGTGATCCCTCATACCTGAACTCACAAAGAGTAGGTAGTTAATCAATTTTTCAAGAAGTTACTCATTGTTGGAAGTTAACCTGAAACTTGATCTCTAGTTATAACACTTGAGTGGTAAGATGATGTATGAAGTTTTACTTTTTTTTTTTAAGGGATCACGGCGGCTGTGCTCTTCCTTCCAAGTAGTCCCCTAATTCATACACAGGTCCAGCTTCTTTCACTCATTGAAATTTAGTATTTGAGGTCCACCTTCAACCCATAAAACCAACCTGTCACTGTGGAATAACTCACACAGGGCTGGGGAACAGGGAGACATCAATTGAGAAGCCAGAGAAGAAATACAACTGGGGCTCAACTTGAGCATCATTTGCAAAGTCCACAGCATGCCTTCCTTATACACGGTGTGTGTGCCCAACTGGAAATCAGGATGCCAGGACCATGCATCTCCTTCTAGCTCCACAGAGCAGAAAGCTTCACTCACAGCTTACTCACTCCAGTTGCCTGCTGACCTTTTATGGGTTGCAACCTGCATGCCTGACGAACTGATTTTTTCCAGCTGCAGCTATATTTTCTACCTTCCTTGTTACTTAATTGATCCTGGCTGTGCCTGGTCCTGCAAAGAAGCCCTCCCAGACCTTGCAACAGATGCTATATATCCTGTATGTACTCCTGTGTCCTGACAAGGAACATAAAAATCAGAGATGGCAGGAGACAAGGGGAGGGAAAAGTCAGCCAGAACACTATGAATGCAAATAACTTGGCTTGCCTCATTGAGTCTCTCAACCGCCATCCGCTGCTTTCTGGACAAACTGACTTTCTACAAACAGCACATCTCTAGAGACTCAGATTTTCTTTCCAAATTTTAAAACTGTAATCACCTACAGACCTTAAAAGACAAAAGAAAAAAACAGAAAAATAATTGCTTTCCTTCATTCATTCTTTGTTCTTTTGGCCATGTGGATTAAATTCCTAAGTACTCAGCACAGTGCTAGCCTCTAGGGAAAAAGCTGAATTAGACAAAGTTCCTGCCCTGCTGTAGCTCACCATCTTACAGGGGTAGAGACACAAAAATCAGTTTGATACTATGGGACTTGCCTTAACCTAGATCAGCAATTCTCAGTATATGGTGAAGAATCCCTGGGTATTTCTGAAACACTTCCAGGGGAACTGTGAGGCCCAACCTCTTTTCATAATAAAACTAACATGTTATTTGCCTTTTTCACCCTCCTTCTCTCAAGAGTGTAAAGTGGAATTTTCCAGAGATGACATATAAAATCACAACAGATAGAATGCTGAAGCAGATAGGACAATGCAGCTATATTCCATTCAGCCAGACATGAAAGAGATTTGCAACATGGAAAATAATGTCACTCTCCTCACCACTGCTTTGTCTTGGAAAATATAGTCATTTTTTAATAAAATGTATTATTTATGTCACTATATAATTGGTTCACTGTTATTTTAAAATAAATTAATAAATATGTAAAGCTGTCTCAGAATTGATGTCCAACATAGTAAATACTGATAAATATAGCACACAAAAGCCTCTTTGGGGCTTTTGAAGGAGTAATTTAACAACATTTAATAATTTTGAAAGAATAGAAGACTGTCAAGAAGTTGCAAAATTAGTATTGAGAGATCCTATGTATCCTTTGCCCAGCTTCCCCCAATGACAACATCTTGTATAACTATAGTCCATTATCAAAACCAGAACACTGACCTTGGTTCAGTATTGTTAACAAAAGATCTTACTTGTATTTCACCAGTTTTTACATGTACTCATGTGTGTGTGTGTGAGAGAGAGAGAGACAGAGGAAGTTTTATGAAATTTTATCACATCTATAGATTCATGTCACTGTTACTTTGGACCAGCATACAGAACTATTCCATCATCACTAAGATATTTCCCCATGTTACCCTTTTTATGGTCAAATTCTCCTCCCAACCCTAATTCCTGAGTTCTCTGATCTTCTATCACTATGAGTTTGTGACTTTTTAAGAGTATTATACCAGTGGAAGCATACAGTATGAAACCCTCTGAAATGAGCATTTTTTGCTTGACATAAAGCTTTGACACTCAATCCCAGGAGTAGTATCAATAGTCTGTTCATTTGTTATTGCTAAGTAGTGTTCCATTCAATGGAATGGTATCCATTGTGGATACAACAGTTTATTTATTCATTCACTCATTAAGAACATTTGCAGTTTTCAGTGTTACAAATAAAATTACTGTGAACATTTGTGTACAGGTTTTGTACATCTATACATTCTTGTTTCTCTAGTCTAAAAACCTAGGACTCTGCTTGCTGGGTCATATGGGGAATGTGTTTAAATATATAAGAAACTGCCTTATGTTTCCACCATGAGTGTATGATTTTTCCTTCCTATCAGCAATGTATGAAAGAACACATTTTCACCAGTACTTTTTTAAAAGAAAATTTTTAAGACAGGGTCTCATGCTGTCACTAAGACTGGAGCACACACCGTGACCACGGCTCACTGCAGCCTCAACCTCCCAGGCTCAAGTGATCCTCCCACCTCAGCCACCTGAATGGCTGGGACTACAGGCATGCACCAACACACCTGGTTAATTTTTAAAACCTTTTGTAGAAATGGGGTCCCACTGTGTGCTCAGGCTGGTCTTGAACTCAAGTGATCCTGCCACCTCAGCCTCCCAGGGTGCCGGCATTCCAGGTGTGAGCCACCATGCCTGGCCACCAATCCTTTTTATTGTCAGTATTTTTTATTTTGGCCAGACTAATAGGCATGTAGTAGTCATCTATTTTAGCTTGTATTTGAATTTTCCTAAGAGTTAATGATGTTGAACATCTCTTGATGTACTTATCCACATATTTTTGGTTAATTGTCTGTTCAAGTGTTGTCCATGGATTGGGCAGTCATTAGATTGCATGTTGTCTTACTGTTGAGTTCACAGGGTTCTTTACTATTATGGATACAAGTCTTCTATAAATATATGATTTACAACTATTTTCTTCTAGTATGTGATTTTTAAAATCCTCTTACCAAAAGTTTTAAATTTCTACAAAGTCTAACTTGTTATTTTTCTTTTATAGGTCATGCTTTTTGGTGTCAAGTCTAAGAACTCTTTGCCTAGCCCTTGGTCAATGAAGATTTTCTCATCAATAATTTTTAAGCATGTGAAGTGTCCTGAGTCCAAAAAGGTTGAGAACCGCAGGCCTAGGTGTGTGTACAGTGTTTTCAGAACGTAGAAAAATAATCTCTTATTGGCACTTGCTTGGAAAGAAGACAGAGAAGGTGGTAGGAAGAAGATATAGAACCAGACTCTGCAGAGAAGGTGAATGCCCAGTCAGAAGGTGGGGTCATGGGGACAGGAGCTGGGTCTTAGGTCTGTCTTTCTCCTTCTTCCTTTCTGGCTTACTTTTTTAATATCCTTAGCACCTGGTATTGAGACTGGCACATAGAAGGATGGGACAAAGGCATCTCACAGAGTACAAGCAATGAAGCAAAGTTAAGCGGCTGTGGAAATTCATGATGTGCTTGGAAACACAAAGCCTTCCAGTGTGGTTGAGACATAGGCACATGCAGAGACTGGGGGATGGAGGTGAGAGACGAAGGAGGAGAGGTGGGGAAGGAGTAGGCTATAAACAGGCCTACTGTGCCCCACCGAAGGGTGCTTCTGTGTCCTTCTTCTAATGCTTTTCCATTCCAGACTATAGCTTATTGTAATAAGTTAATTACAAAACTTTTTGTCAGATAAAACTTTCCAACACTAGCTACAGAGCCAAGATCCCCTGCATTTTATTGAAGTGAAAAAGGAATAGAAAGTGGGGCAAGGAATACACTTACTTTTTTGCTTCTTATGTGCCAGGCATTATAATACACACTTCATAGCTCACCCTGAGGATCAGAGACTGGTTAGTTTTTCATCAAAACCCTTTTCCTTTTGGGAGCGTCCAGGTAGGCTCCATTGCCAGCCCCCATTGAACGTAGGTATGGCCAGTGGAATCTGAGCAAAAGTGAAGTCAGGTCTTGCACACAGAAATCGTCAACACAATCTGCCATGATCATTCTCCGTCTTCAGATTGTTGCAAGATGGGTGCAAATGTGAGTTTGAGCCTTCGCATTGGAGGGGAGCTGCTGACATCAGGAGCCCCTGTTTGGAAATTTATATGAGCAAGATATAAACCTCTACTTGTTATAGCAGCAGACATGACTTTAAGTCATACGTGCCTCAAGTGGTCACTCCTCTGTGACTTTCCGGCTTCTCACACTCACTGGGGCTTTCTACTCAGCTCTTTGGCCTTAGAGGGGAACGAACATCTTTCTGGTTGCCCTTAGGGCCCCATCATCTGATTATATCCAAAATGAGAGGACAAGAGCTTCCTGAACTGCCTGGCAGTTACCTTCTGGGAGTCCAACTGACCTTAACATCTCAGATTTTCCTGTGCTTCCTAATTGGGGTCAATAGTTGGGAGTAGGAGGAATGCCTCAACTCCTTAGAAAAGCATGCAGGCCCTCTGTAACCTGATTCTCCCCTACCTGTCCCCCTCCACTTCTCACCTAACCTTCTTCTATAGCCCAGACTTCCGCCTTCAAACTCGCACCACACTCTGTTCATACCTCGACTTGGATCTTTTCCTGTATTGTGCTGCTCTTTTGTATTCTATGTCTTTGACGAAGCTGAACTCCTCGAGGGAGAAAGAAGGCTTTATTCTATGAACACTGCAGAATCCGTGACTATGTCTGGAACATCTGTGACTGTCAGACGTTTTGAAAGTCACTGAAATATAAGACACCCATAGACAGAGCACTGCTGCTGCCTGTCCTTTACCTCTCTGATATCAGCTCTTAGAGCTCCTTGCCTCCCTCCATCCCTTCTGCCACACTCACTTCCTGTTCCGTCTGCCAGGAATTAGGGTTAGGGTTAGGGTTAGAGCTATGGTCTTCCCCATATAGCTCCCTGGCCTGCTCCCTCTGCTCCTACAGGCTGCACTGATCTGTATCTTCTCCGGGGTCTTTGTATAATAGGCACATTATAATTGCCATTATTTCCTTCCTGAGAGCACCCCTCCCTCTCTTTACCTGCTTCATTTTCCTTCAATGTGCTTTTTACTGTCTAACATAATTTATTTTATTTATTTACCTGTGTACTACCTGTCTTTACCCACTATCATGCCAGTTCCCGAACAAACAAAGCAGGGACTTTATTTCGTTTTAGTATGTTTTCACAGGCAGAAGAGTACCTGGTGGTTAGTACATGGTTAACATGTTTCTGAAGAAGAAAAAAAAAGGAAAGAAAGTCAGAAAGGAAGGAAGGAGAGAAGGAAGGAAGGAGGGAGGGAGGAAGAGAAGGAAAGAAGGAAGGAAGAAGGAAGGAAGGAGAAGAAAGAAAGGAAGGAAAAGAGGGAGGGAGGAAGAAAGGAAGATGAAGAAGGAAGGAAGGAAGGAAAAAGGAAGAAAAAGGAAGGAGAGAAGGAAGGAGGGAGGGAGAAAGAAAGGAAGATGAAGGAAGAAAGGAAGGAAGGAATAAGGAAGGAAGGGAGGGAGGGAGGGAAGGAAGGAAGGAAGGAAATACATCCCATGGAACTGCTCTGGTGGCCTCTGGGCCAGGGCCAGGGAGCAGAGCTCTCTTTTTCTTCCTTCTCACTCCTCACAGTGGTCTCTGAAGTCCCCACACATCAGATTGGAGGCCTCTAGATCCCAGTGTCTTCAAATCCTTTCCATGGTACTTAAGAATGAAGGTGCCACACTTCAGGTTCCTCATCTTTAAAACGAGAATAATAATACTGCCAACCTCTGAAGTTTTTGTGAGAAAAAATGAACCGTAACTGGCCCATGGTATGTGTTCAATGGTGCTTGTTATCATTATATTTTGTTTTACTCCTCACTTTTTAAACCACCCACAAACAAGTCTGTTTTGCTTTGAGAGTTGGAAAAGATGCCAAAATATTTTTGGGTTCCTTATTTTGTAGTGATACCCAGAGAAATTTAGTGACTTTCCCAAGGTTTCACCATTAGTAAAGAGCTGAACTAGAGTTCTAAGTGAGGTCCACATGCCTCAGAATCCTGTGCGTATTTTATCTTTCTTTTATTTTCTTTGATCTCCCCTTTTCGTCAGCCAATCTAGTTCTTTAACATCTCCCATGCATCACTCTCTTTTCACACCTGTAAATATTCTCCATTGTATTTAATGAAAATGGTTCTTGTCAACAGCAACAAGTGGCATATCTTCTGAAACCGCTGGGTAGGGGATAGTTTACAACAGGGAATGCATAGCACTTCCCCCAACACACAAGCACGCATGTGCACACGCACAGAGGGGGATCTCGCACCAATCCTCTATTTGAGCAGAATACTCATAAATAAGCTCTATAGGCTGGGTGCAGTGTCTCATGCCTGTAATCCCAGCACTTTGGGAGGCCGAGGCAGGTGGATCACCTGAGGTCAGGAGTTCAAGACCAGACTGGCCAACATGGTGAAACCCCGTCTCTACTAAAAATACAAAAATTAGCCAGACGTGGTGGTGCATGCCCTGTAATCCATGGCACTAGGGAGGCTGAGGCAGGAGAATTGCTTGAACCCCGGAGGCGGAGGTTGCAGTGAGTTAAGATCGCACCACTAAATTCCAGCCTGGGTGACAGGAGCAAGACTCCATTACAAAATAAATAAATAAAATAAAATAAAATAAAAAATAAGCTCTATAAACACCTAATACTAGAGTATCTAGGGCACTGGCATGACACTGTCTTTTGTTTTTTACAAATAAAGTTAAAAAGTAAAAACTGTGAAAGAATATAGCACTGTTCTCCCTAAGACCAAATCGCATTTATTTTTGTACTCAACAATTTAGCATTTACTGAGCATCTGTTATGTACCTGTTCTTGTGATATACTCTGAGAATAAGAATATGAAATATAATGCCTACTCTCAAGGAGTTTCTGTTCAGTATCAGCAACACAGTGTCCTGCCTTAGGAGACGACACGTAAATATTTTCAGTGCCATTTGATCAGTGCTACAGTTACAAGGCCACATCCATTTTAAAACTTCTTTTGCATTAGTGTCATATCTATTATAATTTTTGTTTTAGTAAATATGGTCCTAGGGTGAAGATTGTGAAACCAAAATACTCTGAGGTCATAAAGGAGAGAACAGCCTAACCAGTATGGATCAGAAGATAGTGAATGCTCAAGAGAAGAGGTGATATTCAGGATGGGTTTCGAAGGATGAGTTGAAGTTCACAGAGAGAGGAGAGGAGAGGATTTCAGTAAAGGTAATACCATGCTGTGAGACACCAAGCTGAGGAATAGCCATAAAAATGAAATGATTACCTGGATCTAAACAGCAATTCATGCTATTGCCACAGGGCAATGAATGGCTTATCAGTGACCCAATAAATGGTACATGGAAAAACAGGGAGGGATGTGGAAGAGGGAAGGATTGCTCTAAGCTCAGAGAAGGCTTCATGAAGAAGATCACATTTGAAGCAAAGACAGGAATAGTTGAAAAGGCTGAAGAGGTTTGAGGCTTTTCTTTTTAATTCATTTGGGATAGAATTATTTAAACTTGAGTATTAAGAAACTTGTCTTGGGAATATTTTTTAGCCTCTTCCTATTGTCTTTTATGTTGGAGAAATAAAAGACAGCCAAAGTATTTTTCTGTATATACTTCACATCATCTGTATGAAAGCCCTTGGGACAAAGACTTGACAATTTCTTATGGCTTCAGTATCCCTGAGAAGGAGTTTCAGACTAATGCTTCCTGTTATACTGAAAGAGGATACAGAGAGCAGTCCCTCTGGTTGAATTCATCACAGACCACATCAGGCCAGGTATAGAGTCAGGCTGACTGTCTCTTGCTCCTCCTAATCATAACATGGAGAGAGGAAAATAGATTGAAATTCAAATAAAGATGGTTTAACAAAAATCTGTATTTCATATAAGCACATAAGTAAACACCACTTTTTATTTTTTGGTCCGTTTGGCAGCAGAAACTACCAGAATGAAGAACACTAATGTATAATTGAATAGAATTAATTTTAAAGCAGATTTAAAAAAAACAAATTCTCACCACCCTTTTAGTTTCCTCTTAGCAATGTTTGGGGCTCCCGGGGGTAGGTACAGTAAGCACCCTAAAAATATTTTTAAACTAAAGAGATCAGTCACAGTGTTAGGTCCCATGGCAAAAATATTTTGGGCAGATCATTTTCACTGAAAAATACATAGGCAAATGGGTGAGGGAAATAAATGGACTGATTTTATTTTTCTTTTCTAGTTAAGATTTCTTTAAAGAAAGACCACAGCTTGGGTTTGTTGTTTGGCAGTCAGCAGACGTGGGCACCTGCCTCATTTCAGGTTAAAGCCCAGATCCCTCCTAAGTCCTTATTCTTTATGGTCAGAAAATGTGATTTTAGACAGAAAATCATATGTCTGCTTATTTATTGAAGCTTTCTAATTGGATTCTCTTTCTGTCTTTCCTGGCCCAAGAAGGAGCCATCCACTGAAAAGTTGGCCAACATAATTAATTTTGTTTCAGCAGGGATGTATTAAGCCCCTGGTGTATATAAGCCACCATAGTGGACACTGCAGTTGCAGACATAAGGGACTCTCATTTCTGCCTAGAGGGTGCCATAATTGCAGGGTGAGTTAGGAGTGTGGAATGTTGTGGAAATTAGACAAAGGACACTGGGCCCAATCTGGGGGTGCCACAGAAGACACCCTGGAGGTAGGGCAGGCTGATCAGAGACAAGAGAGGCCAGAAAAGTCACCAGAGGCCTGAGAGGGGCACTTGCAGAGAGAAGGAAGTTCCATTTGCAGAGAGCAAGGGGCAGCATGGTCCCTCTAGGCAGCCACAGATAGTTTCCAAAGCCCAGAGCAAAGAGCACCCTGGCGAGGCAGGACAGAGCACCATGGGGGAATTGGAGGCTAGCATACAGGCCTCAGCCCACGATTACCAAGAGGGTCTTGGCAAGAACAGGCTGAAAAGACCACTCACAGAGTGGAATCCCAGTAACTAACAAGGGATGTCAAGGCATCCAAGCACCAGGTGAAGCCTGTACCACCCCTGGGCCTGAGGGAGCAAGGGAAGGATAGTGAGCCCAGAGCCGTGGGGGAATCACCCACTGGGAGATGTTGCTGCAAAGGGACATAGCCATGGCTGGGATCGTAGCACTGCAACAGGGACAGGCAGGGAAGCCATTTGTATCAGTCCATTTTCACACTGCTATAAAGAACAACCTAAGACTGGGTAATTTCTAAAGGAAGGAGGTTTAATTGACACAGTTCCAAGTGGCTAGGGAGGCCTCAGGAAACTTACAATCATGGCAGAAGGAGAAGGAGAAGCAAGCACCTTCTTCTCAGTGCAGTGGGTGTTTGGGGGTGGGGGGTAGTGCCACTCACTTTTAAACCATCAGATCTGATGAGAACTCACTCACTATCATGAGAACAGAATGGGAGAAACCACTCCTAGATCCTTCCCCTGACACATGGAGAGTACAATTCGAAATGAGATTTGGGTGGGGACACAGAGCCAAACCATATCACTCTACCTCCTACTCTCTCTCCTCCTGCCCTGTCTCTTCCCAGCACCTCTCACTGTCCAAAGCCAACCAGGAGCCTGGGAGCAAAGAAGCCTGGGGAAGTGAGGGCCAGCCCCAAGCACCAGACTTCCCCCTTACAGGTTCTGCATGCCAACTGCAGCCAGTGTCAGTGTGGATCCCTACAGGTACAAGGAACATTAGTGGAAAAATTTAAAAGGACACAAATACCAAGTGAAACATGATGTTTGGATAACTATTACAAACACAGGGAAATTTCTTTATGTAACTTTATGTAAAAACTGAGTGATTTTCTATATTTTGTTAAAAGCATACCCCCAAAATATCATCCTAGTGTTTCAGGCTAGATCTATTATTCCAAAAAACTCTTGAACATTTATTGGAGCCTGTTGCTGGTTTATGGGAATGTAGCAGAGCTTTCTTTAGTGGTTTATATGTTTAAGCGAAGAAAGTTAAAGGGATAATGTTGGTGGAAGAATAGAAAATGAAGAAGGGAAGCATTTGCTGAACACTTACTAGGAGCCTATATATGGACTTAATCCTCCCAACCACTACCCAGTATTTTTTACACACTGTACATGGGGTTCCATCAGAAACTCGTTAAGTAACTCATGGAGTCAGGATTCAAGCCTGCCTCACTAACATCGAAGGCCGTATTCTTTTCATAAAACCACAGTGTCTTTGTGTTAACATTTCATGTTGGTCTTACAAGCCAAAGGTGCCAAATGGACAAAAATATTTCTTCTTTTCTAAATTTTTTATTTCCATAGTTTTGGGGAATAGGTCGTATTTGGTTACATGAGTAAGTTCTTCAGCAGTGATTTGTGAGATTTTGGTGCACCCATTATCTGAGCAGTATACACTCAACCCAATTTGTACTCTTTTATCCTTCATCCCCTTCCCACCTTTTTCTTCCGAGTACCCAAAGTTCACTGTGTCATTCTCAAGCTTTTCTTTTGTTTTTTCATTTTTTTTGTCATTCATCCCTAAACTTCATGTAATATGAATAACATCTCATTCATCATCAATACCTGATGCTTTTTTAAGAAAATGAATGCTATATCATAAACATATTTTTAAACAGCTTTTCAATAACTATTAAATGGATTGCCACTTGGAGCAGGGGCACATCTTTCTATAGGGACCATCTGTGTGAAGAACTCCTATAACAAGACAACAAAAGCCTGTTTTTATAGGCTTCTAAAGAAGAAACTAGTTGTATTATAAAGAGTTATTTCTTCTCAGGGATTATACCCACGAAACATGATCTAAAAAGAATACAAAGAGAAGGTATATGAGTTCTGTTTTACCTGTTCTGGTTCAAGGGCTATATGAGTTTTACACTTTTGGAAAATTTTTATCTTTTCCAGAAGTGTAAAACTCATATAGCTCTTGATTCATGCTTTTCTGTGGAATCCAATTCATCCTCACATGTGTCAACTGAAAAATCATCCACATAACTATTATGGGGCGAGGAATAATCCCTATGACTTGACAATTCACACATGCTGAGGGAACTCAGTTTCAAACAGCCAACTTGGTGTTAAACAAGTCAGATGGGGAAGACCAGATGTTTCCACAGGCTTTCTCTATTTATTTGTTCATTAAAGTTGGTGCTTTAAAACCATCTGAACTTCCAGGTACTCCATGAAGCATTTTTTACTATACAGACTCCTACTGAGCTTCAAAGCAGACCCAGGTCAAGGCCTTGGTCCAATATTTAATACACATCATAGTACACTTAACAAATCTGACCCCTTCATATCACTGCTGTTCTTAAGCCATCTCTAATAGTCTTGAATGTCTTCCACCTAACTGGACTCTTATTTCAAGTCTCTGCATGCTTCATACATTTCTTCTCCCAGCTGGTACACTCATTCATTCAGTCATCAAACACTCACTCTGTACCTCATAGTCTGTTCCTTCTCTACAGTCATCTTGTGCAATTCTCGTGTCAAACTCCAGCCACCCTAAACCACTGTGGTCCCCAACAAGTCAGTGGCACTAAGTAAAAACTTTCAATCTTTGAACCATGTATTAAAATATAGTTTTTGTATCCTTTGGTCAGATGAATGGAAATAATCACATTGATGAAGTTGAGATGGAATTAATGGTGCACACTGGCATGCGTAGGTCTAATGGGGAACTATATAATGCTATTTAGTTGGTTCCCCATCAAGTGTATGAGCTCCTACAAAGTTCCAGTGTAACTTTCAGGACCTTGTAAATGCTGGTCCCTCGGGTTGTAATGCCTTCATCTAAACTCTTTCTTCTGGGGAACTCAAAGTCAGCATTCAGCTAGGACCCAGCTACCTCCAGAAAGCATTTTTCTTTTTCTTTTCTTTTCTTTATTTTGGAAAAATTTGAACATATGCAAAAGTAGAAAGAATAGTAATGAATCCCCATGTCTTACCCATCTGCCAGATTCAACAATATCATCTCATGTTCAATGATATTTTCTCTGTGGACCTGAGGATAGAAAGCAAATGGAGAATAAAACACACAAGGAGGTCCTTATGCAAAGGACAGCAGAGAGACCTTGACAGGTTTTAAACAAGGAAATGGCATGGTTAAATCTGCTTTTTAGCACAAAACATGCAGATCTTCGTGTGGAAGGTAAGTTAAAAAGAGGCAAGACTAGGCTGGACTCAATGGTTCACATCTATAATCCTAGCACTTTGGGAGGCTGAAATGAGAGGATTACTTGAGCCCAGGAGTTCAAGACCAGCCTTGGAAACATAGTGAGACCTCATCTCTATAAGTAACAAAAAAAAAAATTAGCTGGATGTGGTGATACATACCTGTTGTTCCAGTTACTTGAGAGGCCGAGGAGGGAGGATCGCTTGAGCCTAGGCGGTCGAGGCTTCAGTAAGCTGTAATCACACCACTCCACTCTGCAACAGAGCAAGACCCCATCTCAAATGAAAAGAGGGTGAAGAGCAAGACTAAACTCAAGGATACCAGGGAGGAAGGTATTCCTGGAAAGTAGATGGAAATTTAAAATATATAAATTGATGGAATATGCTATGGTAGTGCTATGGGAGGCCTGCTTTAACACCAGCAGAATATGGAAAGGAAAAGTGCTGACCCTGGGAGTCTCAGAAGGCTTCTTGCAGAATAGTAAGGTTTAAATTCATTCTTGAAGCAAAGTCAAGACAAACAGCTCTCACCGTTTTCCAGTGCAAAGAGAGTTTACCCAGCAAAGAATGTTGTTTATGGTGCATTGATAATTAAACTTGACCCTCCATTCGCCATGCTCCACCAATCTTTACTTGGAAAAACCCAGCATATGTGTGTTGTTATTTTAATGAACAGCATTTCCACCTCACCCGCCCAACCATACAAATCCCAGCAAGTCGATATGGTTCTTTAAGAGTCGTTATCGTGGGAGCTCACACTTCCAACATAAAACCTCAAATGAATGTTTCTTGCGACCACTTTGCTTTCTCATTGAGGCTGTTCAAATGTCAGTGGTTTTAGCACTGAGCTTAACCTTCACGGATTTTCACCAGAGTTTCAGAAACACAGCTTGTGCTGGATTTCCCTTCCGGTGGTGAGTGGGAATGTTTTAGACACATAGTTAAAAGCCAAGAATTCTGGCAGCGCCATCAAACTGCCTTTGAGACATCATACAAGTTTGAATACTTGCAATGATGCTCAATCACACTTAAATGCCAAGCACATATAGTCATTCATTTCTTCACTCATTCATCAAAATATTTACTGAGGGTATACTATGGGACAAGCACTCTCAGAGGCGATGGGGCAATAAGACTGAACAAAATGACGTGCCTGCCTTCATGAAGCTTATATTCTAGTGGAAAAGACAGACCACTAAAAAACAATGGATCAAGTTGTGATAAGAGCTATTTAGAAAAATGAATCGTGAGAAGAAGGGTGGAGAACATGGGAATGAATGGAAGCCATATTGCAGTGGGTTCTAATGAATAGGGAGATCATATTTTATGTGAGTGATCATAAAATGGTTATCTGCTTACTTCAGAAATACTGGAAGATAATTGACCTAAATCTTAACAATACGCAGTTGCTGTTCATTATTTGTGGATTCCATATTTGTGAATTTGTCTGTTTGCTAAAATGTATTTGCAACCCCTAAATTAATACTCATGGCTCTTTCACAGTTATTTCAGGACATGGGCAGAGCAGTGAAAATTTGAGTCACCTGGTGTGCACTTTGCCAGCTGATGTCCAGTGAGGTAATGCTCTGTCTTCTCATTTCAACTCTCATTTTGTAAACAAATGTCTTTTTCGCGGTCTATTTAGTAGCACGTTTTTTGAATTTTTGTGCTTTTTTTGGTGATCTGCTGCTTAAAATGACCCCAAGCATGGTGCTGAACTGCTGTCTAGTGTTCCTAAGCTCCAAGGGCTGTGATGTACCTTATGGAGAAAATGCGTGTGTTAGATATGCTTCCTTCACTTGCTGTTGGCTAAGTTCCATGTTAAAGAATCAACAACATGTATTAAAAAGGTATCTTTCAACAAAAGCACACATCAAGCAAGGTTATGTATTGATTGATTGACCAAAACATCATGACCAAAGCCTCAAAGGAAACTAACCCTGTATTTTCCCTAGGAGCAATGGTTCAGTATTCCCAGTTTGTTAGCAGTGACTTTATAGAACAAAACTATGGCAAATAATAAGAATTGACTGTATATCTCCCATTTCTTTTATTTCTTCTACTGCGTACTAAGAGGTACCTTAGTATTGTTAAAATAAAACAAAACATGGGCTTTAGGGTTAAATGGATCTAGATGTTAATCCCATGTCTGCTACTGATATCTGTGTCATTTGGGGTAAGATAGCTAATCTCACTGGGTCTCAATTTTATAATATGTAAGATAGATATATTAGCACTAACCTTACAAAGTGGTTGTGAAGATTAAATGAAATTACAAATGATGACTAATTTGGCGCATCATAGGTACTAATGAAATTAAAATCACTTTTAAAATATTATCAACATTTTCTATGTTGGTGAATGGAAATTTTATAGTGGAAAATCACTTGAATCTATTTGTTTAACCAAACCAATTTTTCAACTGGAAAAATATTGCATACACATGCTAAAAACCCAAATGATATGAAAAGCCATGCCTGAACAGTGAGCCTCTATCTTAACCCCAGAATGCCAGCTTCTCCTCTAAAAGGCAACTATTATTAACCACGGTATAGGCTTCCAGAAGATTCATAGGCAAACACAGATATTTATGAATTTAAATACTTCTGGTGGGAAAAAAAAAAACCTCTATTTTAAAAATTAGAAGCCCTTACATCTCTTTGGATTTGAAAGCAATGTCTGTATCCCCTATGGGTTTTTGCTCTGTGTTGCTCTGTGTTTTGCTGTTGCCCTCAGCAACAGAGGGATTTGTCCCTTCAATACAAGTGCCCAGTTAGAAGTAGTTAAAAGGGTGAGCCACTTCCTTGGCAAAGGGTATTTATCTAGCTCTAGCTCCTGGTATCTTTTACTCTCATCTCTGCCACCTGGGCTCTACATTGCAGTCAACACAGTTGGCTATTGATCTGCTTATAAGTATTGCTCCATTCTTTGTGGCTATGAAAACTCCCATCACTTAGTTGGAGATACTGGTGGGTTATATGTCCCAAGGGATGACTTCTGATTGGTCTAAAACAATTAGTGCACTCTCCCTCCCATTTGCTAACAACTAGCTTCAAGTCAGGCACATGCCCCCATTCCATGAAGCACATAAAGGGAAGTTCTTTCCCCTTCCTGTATTTGGACATTGTCCTGTGGGTCCCTGATATCTGAGGTTGCTGCAGCCATTTTATTTGTCTCCATAAGAGAAGGCATTGCTGACCACTAGCGTTGGCCAAGTAACTCGACATTCATTCATTTTTCATTTGTTCATCAAACATTTAAGAAGTATCCACTATGTACCAGGGATTGTGTTAGAAACAGTGATATAATTGCAAATAAGATGATCTTTCATTGCCCTCTGTGAGTTTATCATCTACTGTATGGTCAAATAACTATACAATTAATTTATAATTGCAGACTGTGAAAAGGAGTTTGAAGAAAAATGCAGGAGGCTCAATGATCAATAAGCAAGAGGACGGAAAAAAATGTGAGGAGGAAGGGCTTTTCTGTCTGGACTTGATAATTCAGAGGATCCTTGAACTCAGACATGAAAAATAGTACAACTTTATTTTAACTACACTCTAACTAAAATTTAGCTTTTCCTTCAATGTATTAAGATAGCTAATGAATGCAGTAGTTTTACAGTTGTTGCAGAGATCTTGAAATGGTGTTTACATTCATTTCATTAAGACTTTGAAATTACAGGCGTATCTTGGAGATATTATGGGTTCAGTTCCAGACCATGACAACAAAGTGAATATCACAACTGAGTCACACAAATTTTTTGTTTTCCCAAGGCAAATAAAAGTTATTTTTATACTATACTATAGTCTAAAGTGTTCATTGTGTCTAAAAAATAATGTTATACCTTAATTTAAAAATAATTTATTGGCTGGGCAAGGTAGCTCATGCCTATAATCCTAGCATCTTGGGAGGCCAAGGTAGGAGGATCACTTGGGGCCAGGAGTTTGAGACTGGCCTGGGTAACATAGCAAGGCCTCATCTCTACAAAAAATTAAAAAATTAGCCTGGCATGGTGGTGCATGCCTGTAGTCCTAGCTGATTGGGAAGCTGAGGCAGGAGACTCTTCTGAGGAGTCCAGGAGTTTGAGGTGTCAATGAGCTAGGATTACATGACTGTACTCCAACCTGGTTGACAAAGTGAAACCCATCTCAAAGGAAAAAAATTACTTTATTTCCATAAAAATGTTATTACCTAAACTTTTCAGAGAGTCATCTTTTTGCTGGTGGAGAGCCTTGATTTAATGTTGATGGCTGCTGACTATTCAGTGTGGTGGTGGCTGAAGGTTGGAGTGGCTGTGGCAATTTCTTAAAATAAAACAACAATGAAGGTTGCATCATCAATTGACTCTTTCTTTTACAAAAGATATCTCTGTAGCATGCAGTGCTGTTTGATAGCATTTTACCCACAGTAGAACTTCTTTCAGTATTAGAGTTAATCCTCTCAAACCCTGTTGCTGCTTTATCAACAAAATTTATGTAATATTCTGTCCGTTGTTGCCATTTTAACAATATTAACAGAATTTTCACCAGTAGTAGACTCTATCTCAATAAACCACTTTCTTTGCATATCCGCAAGAAGCAACCCCTCATCTGTGAAAATTTTATCATGAGATTACAGCAGTCACATCTTCCAACTCCACTTCTAATTCTAGTTATCTAGCTATTTCTACCACATATGCAGTTACTTCCTCCACTGAAGTCTTGAATCCCTCAAAGGCATCCATAGGGGCTGGAACCAGTTTCTTCCAAACTCCTGTTAATGTTGATATTTTGACTGCCTTCCATGAATCACAAATCTTCTTAATAGCATCTAGACTGATGAATCCTTTGCAGAAGGTTTTCAATTTGCCCAGATGCATCAGAAGAATTACTCTTTACAGGAGCTATAGCCTTATGAAATGTATTTCTTAAATAATAAAACTTGAAAATTAAATGACTTATTTATCCGTGGGCTATAGAATGGATGTTGTGTTAGCAGGCATGAAAACATTAATCTCTTTGCAGATCTCCATCAGAGCTCTTGGGTGAGTAGGTACATTATCAGTGAGCAGCAACATTTTGAAAGGAACCTTTTTTTCCTGAACAATATAGGTCTCAACTGTGGGCTTAAAATATTCAATTAACTATACTATAAGCAGATGCGCTATCATCTAGGATTTGTTCTTCCAGTTAGGGAAAATTTAGTATGATTTAGTATGATTTAAGGGCCCTAGGATTTTAGGAGAGGTAGATGAGCCATGGCTTCAACCTAAAGTCACCAGCTGCATTAGCCCCTAACAAGGGAGTCAACCTGTCCTCTGAAGCTCTGAAGCCAGGCATTGACTTCTCTCTAGCTATGAAAGTTCTAGAGGTATCTTCAGCATCTTCTTTAAGGTTATTTTGTCTATGTTATAAATCTGTTGTTTAGTGTAGCCACATCCATTGGTTGTCTTGGCTAGATCTTCTGGGTAACTTGCTGCAGCTTCTCCATCAGCACTTGCTGTGTCACCTTGTACTGCTTCACCTACTTTTATAACATAAAAGAAGATAAAAGTGGACTCTTTTCTTAAACCACGTGAACCAACCTCTGCTAGCTTCAGACTTTTCTTCTGCAGCTTCTTCACTTTTCTCTGCCTTCATAGAGCTAAAGAAAGAAAGTTAGGGCCTTGCTTTGGGTTAGGCTTTGGCTTAAGGGAATGTTACAGCCAGTTTGATCTTCCATCTGGTTCATTCAAACTTTCTCCATATCAGCAATAAGGCTGTTTTGCTTTTTTATCATTTGTGGGTTCACTGGAGTAGCACTTCTAATTTCCTTCAAAAACTTTTCCTTTGCATTTACAACTTGGCCAACAGTTTGGCTCAAGAGGTTTTGCTTTCAGCCTATCTGGGCTTTCAACATGATCTTTCTCATTAAGCTTAATTATTTCAAGTTTTTTATTTAAGTGTGAAATATAGGACTCTTCCTTTCACTTGAATACTTAGAGGCCATTGTATGGTTATTAACTACCCTAATTTCAATATATATGTGTCTCAGGGAATAAGGGAGCCCTGGAGAGACAGAGGAGGAGGGGGAGAGAGGTGGGGAATAGCCATTGAGTAGAACAGTTAGAACACACAGAAGAGCCAGTGAATAGAACAATCAGAACACTCACAACATTTATCAAGTTCACCATCTTATATTGGTGAGATTTGTGATGCCCCAAAACAATTATAATGACATCACAGATCACTGATCACAAATTAAAAATTTTGTAATATTGCAACAATTATCAAAATATGACAAAGACATAAAATGAACACATTATTTTATTTATTTACTTTTTGGAGATGGAGTCTCATTCCACTGCCCAGGCTGGAGTGCAGTGGTGGAATCTCGGCTCACTGCAACCTCTGCCTCCCGGGCTCAAGCAATTCTCCTGCTTCAGCCTTTCGAGTAGCTGAGATTACAAGTATATGCCACCGCATTCAGCTAAATTTTGTATTTTAGTAGAGACAGTGTTTCACTATGTTGGCCAGGCTGGTCTTGAACTCCTGACTTCTGGTGATCCGCCCACCTTGGCCTCCCAAGGTGCTGGGATTAAAGGTGTTAGCCACCATACCTGGCAAAATGAGCACATTCTATTGGAAAAATGGCACCATGGACTTGCTCAGCCCAGGGTTACCACACACCTTCAATTTGTAAAAAATGCAATAAAGACAAGCTTAGTAAAACAAAATATGCCTGTGTTACTTATTAAACATACCATGAGATCCTGATATTTAATGACTTCATCAAGAGGCCCATATATGAGATGCCCCAACTTTTAAACATGTTTGAGAACTTATTTTAATAGAATTGCAGTCCTGCATCTTTTACGGATTTAAAAACATTATCCTACGAAGGGGATCCATGGGCTTTGTCAGACTGCCAAAGGTATCTTTGGCACAAAAACGGTTAAGAATCCTTTTTTCTTTTTAAGTGTTGTAACTGGGTGAGTTACTAAGAAAAATCGGTGTCAGCATCTCCTTCCTCTTCTATAATATTTTATCCAGGTCTTCCCTGTATTTCCAAATAAGTCACTCTGAAGAGGCTGGGGCCCAAAGGAAGGGCTTGGAGAGGTGGAAACAGAAATAGCTCACTGGGAGAGGGAGCCCCAGTATTAGGAAAATATGGGGTTTGGGTGGTTGCTGGCAGTAAAAGCTGCACTCCTTCTTTGCAGTCCCATAGGGAAATATCGCAAGCTAATATTCATGGGTAGACAGTAGGCCAGTGGGCCCAGGGGCTGGCAGAGACATGAAGGCTCCCAGCCTCAGCACTGATCCCCTTGCAAAGCACAGAATAGAGGAGTGAACCTTCTGAGTTAGGACAGTTTACACTGTAGCAAGAACCTTGGTGTTCTAAAGACCAGAGACTCTGAACACTACCTAACCCTTGCTCATACACACACATAGAAACAAAATAATAGAAATAACTTTTTTTGCCTCCTGGTGAACTGGGACTTAAAGTCCAATTTTCTGAAGTAAATAATGTGTCATTTCTTATCATCTCCAAGTATTTTAGATGAATAAAATTCACATCTGCTTTACTAAGAGTTGAAAGTTGAGTAAGAGTTAACTTAGGATTGTTGGTGGTGTCAGGGGTGTACTTGGCAGGAAACAGCATATGCAAAGGCCCAGGGGTGAGAGACAGGATGACACTGGTGAAAGGGAAGGCCAGTGAGCCTCAGGGTTAAACAGGAGAAGGAGGTGGGAGCCTGCAACCTCAGAGCCTTCCTCCAAATGGGCCATGTTCAGAAATGTGGCCTTCCTCATCCCAGTACTGGGATGGCTTCAAGTGTGTGTTTAGGTTTTAAAGATGTGGTTAGGGTAGAATGAGCAGAAAAGAAGGGTGTGAAATGATGAAATTTGCATTTTACATAAATCTCTGTGGCTGAAATGTGGAGAAAACATTGGAGAAGGCAATAAATACCTGAGCGGAGGTACTGTCAAAATCTACTGCAACTGTCCCATGAGAAGTGATGGTGGCTTGGACCAGTGAGGAGGCAGTCAAGGCAGAGAGGAGTGAGGGCATTCAAGAAAGAGAAAACCCACCCAAGCAGGTGTGGGGATGGAGCAGGCCTCCAGGTGAGAGATGCTAGGGTGCCTGGCTCACATACATGGGGATATGGCGCTCTTTAAGGTAGTATCATTCCCTGGCATAGAGCTCCCTGGGGAAGCAACAAGGAGGAAGGGAGAAATCGGGAATTTGCTTATGACAATATTGCAAATGAGGTGCTGGTAAGATGTAAATAGTTGGATATGTGGATGTGAGAGTAGTATCCATTAGCTGTACAGGTTCAAGCAGAGATCTTCACATCTTAAAATTTTATGCTACTCTCCATTATCCTTGGCCTTTGCACATGGCGATGATAAAGATGACTACAGTGATGATGATGATGATGATGATGGTGATGATAATGAATAATATTCACGGACAATTACCTTGTTCTAGGCACTCTGGTGCATTTTAAATTTAATTATTATGAAAACACTGTACATTTGATTACTATCCCATTTCATGCTGGAGAAACTGAGGCTTAAGATCACATAGCCAATCAGCAGCACAGGCATGATCCAGACCCAGATAATTTGTTCCATAAAATAGAGACACCAATCATGTTTACCTTATCAGACCATTGTGAAGATTAAATTTCAAATGATAATAACTGACATTTATGAAGCACCAGTCTTTGAAGAGCTTTTAAATTTAATCAGTAAAACAACATTATGAAATCAGCAGTACTTATTATTATTCCCATTTTAGAGTTCAGAAAACACAAGTATGGGGAGCTGGAATAACTTGCTTGTGGTTAGTAAGTCAAAGCCAAGATTGAGACTCAAGTAATCTGGCTCCAGAGTCTATGGTCTTGACCACTACGTTATACCATTTCAGATTCATAAGGTGTTGAAGGCAGTTCCTGCTACAAGGTAAGCATTCAATGGCACAGTCCAGGAAGTGAAAACAAATTTGTCTCAAGACCTTCAGAATGACACTGATCCTTTGCAAAAAGATAAGGATCTAAGCCTACATTTGCATTAAGGAGTAAGAGCTGAAACGTAAGAACACCTGTCAAAGGAACACCAAGTAGATGCTCAAGAAATATTTGTTAAATGATAAATAAATGGATAAGCCCTGGATGAGAGTAGTAAATGGATCAGAATATAGGACCTGCTCTGCCACTGTCTCTTGGCTATGTCTCTTGAGAATATCACTCTTAGGTCACTGTTCACTCATTTGTAAATATGTTGGTGGAACCATCAGACAGAGTGAATGATATACATGCTACATGCTATCACTCCTTACTCCTGCCCCCTTTGACAGACATAACTAATCCATCACAGGGGTATTTCCCAGCAATCCCAAGCCCACTTTCAACACTGTGCTCTCAGAAATCACCAGGGATGCCACTGAAGATGTAATCTGTTACCTTACCCTGAATCCATGGCCTCTGAAGTCACTTCCAGCCCTGACACCTCATCGTTCCCTGAAATAAAGTCCTGCTTTCTTAAAATCTTCTTCTGCATGAATCTGCTGCCTTTGTCTTTGCTCAACCCCAGACCTGGATCCCTGGCTTGACTGCATTCTCTTCAGGCCATGAAGGGAGAATATGAACCATATACTGAAAGGACTCCAATTGTTCACACATCTGACTGGCAATGCTGAAACTGCCCTGGTGACCGGAGGCCACGTGCTGCTGTCAGCAGCATCCTTCACAAGAGGCCCTTCCCATGTTTCTTTGGAATTCCCAGAGTTCTCAGGAGTAATCGGCTCTACTTTTTTTGTTAAAGAATTCTGCTCTTCCTAAATTTGTTTCTTGTCTGCCTGTTCACAGCTGCAATCTACTAGGACCAAGCAAACTAAAATGGAAGGACTATTGCTGACACCCTCAACCTCTCCCCTCATGCCCAGAAAAATAGGCCTCTGTGATACTTCTAGGATTGTCTAACCTCCTCTTGCTTCCCTCTGTCTTCTCTCTGCAGCTGTGCACTGGGACTTTAGGAAGCACTTTGACCAGACACACATTTTAAACAGCTTTAGAGCTGTTTTTCACCATCTGCTTTTAAGTACTGAAACCAGCAAAAAATGTCTTTGAGCATCATTCTGTATTTCCCCCAGCCCTCTCTCAACAGTGAATCAAGACCCATCACCAACTCTAATTTAAACTAGGGAATAACAATATTTATAGTATGATTCTATATGTGCAAACACTGAACACAGCAAATGAGCATAGCTGGATGGCCGCCAGCCACCAGTCCCCACCATACTGTGTGGGTTGGCTATGGGTGGAGCCTTGGCAGGATGAGGCTGGACTGGACGTCTGAGTTTCCACTTGGCTGCCTACTCACCACGTATAACCACAGGCAAGTAACTTTGCTACTCAGAGCCTCAGTTTCTTTCTCTGTAAAATGAGGCCATGGAGCCACTTCCTCCACAGCTCTGGGGGTGAGACCCACCTTGCTCTGGAGATCCAGACTGACTGTCAAAGAGAAAGAGGAAGAGAACAGAGTTCCTGGGGCCTCCATCTTGGATGTAGATGAGAAAAGAAGACTGGAGAAAGGAAGGCAGCAAGACACCAAGTTTTCAATGTTTGACTTTTCCTGTAGCTAAATGTTGGGTAATGAGTGGGGATACGGTGTTTCCCATACCTGAGCAGCAGACAAACGCTGAGAATAGGTCCTTCCAAATGGGCCCAGAAAGACGATTTGCAAACATGGAATGATGCAGTGGACCCCCGCAGTTCCCTGCCAGATGCCCTCCCACAAGCCTTCTGACAATATGGCAGTTTGCTTCTCCAGAGCCAGCACGAGAATCCCTTGCTGCAGTCTTGTGTGATGCAATGCACAAGAGTGAAATCTTATCAGCTTTGCCATTGGCTAGAAGCAAGCCACGGATTTCACTCCTACTCAAGGAGAGGGAATTATATAAGGGGGTGATTCATTGGGTGTCAGCTTAGAATCCTGCCTACCATAAGCACCCCATGCTGTCTTCTGCACATAAATACCCTGACTCCTCAGCAGCCAGCATCAACCCCAGTTCAGGGAGTCTAATAGGACTGTCTGACCTCAGTAGTCCTGATCTAACCCTGCCTTCACATAGCACATTTGCCAATAAAGACTATCTCAATCAATAAATCTGCAAATATTTATTGCCAATATATTATATACAGAGGGCATGAGAATTATTTTTATTATAATGATTATAATGCAAACATTTATGATGAGTTTTGCAATTTTTAAAGGACTTTGACCTGCCCTCTTAATTGATCCTTACAGCAACAGACAGGAGAAATATCCTTATTCTTTTATTTCATAAGGAAGCTGGACCTGAGGAAGGTTAGATGACATAGTCAAAATTGCACAGCTAGTGAGTACAGGATCAAGATGAGAACCAAACATCCTAGGTTCTTGTCTCCAGGGATATATATTCAGTTGTGTAGGTAAAATAAATGCACACTTTTATGAAAAGATCAGCCACAGTAAGTGAGGTATCACTTAGAGCCATATGAGCAGTATGTGTATTAAAGGATTTTTTTAAAAAGACTGGTCTGGCCTGGGGGAATTTTATACAAAAGGTCGGACATGAATTGAATCTTGAAAAACAAGATTCATCTACCCGGTAAGGAGGATGAAAAGATGGGCATTCAAGTGGGAGGAACAGGATGAATAAAACCAGAGAGTAGAAAAATATGAGTTTTCAGGGGGACAAAGAAAGACTACTCAGCTAGAGAAAGGCTTCTATGAGAAGCAAGTGGAAAAGACTGGAAAGGCATCTGGAACCCCGGGAGTCTCTTTGGGGACCTAAAATCTGTGGTGCCAATGGGCCCCTAGGCCCTACCAGCTTTCCTTGAATCTCATGCATAAGCAGCAGCCTGCAGACCTGACCAGTCCTGGCAACCACAGGCAGGATGCTAGGACAATGCGGATGCCAGTGCCTCCTCTGCTGCTGAAAGTCAGACACTTGGCTCACCTGGAGAACCAGCAGCGTGAAAAAAGCTGAACAGATCTGGTTCGCTTTCCACTTTCCAGGTAGGTAGCTTTCATCTCTCTGAGCCTCAGTTTCTACCTCTACAAAATTGAGATTAAAAATACCTACCTTGCAGATTTTTTGAGTAGGAAAAATATAAGATCATACTTGAAAGTGCCTAGCTCAGCACATTCAATAAAGAAGAGCTATTGTACTGAAGTTAATGAATCAATCTGTTGGTATGCTATGAATTGGTTTCCCAGGCTGGCACCCATGGGAATGCTCAGGCATATATTCCCCATACTCTACATACCTCGATTCATCATAAACCCCACGAATCTTCTCCTTGTTTATCTTCAGTTAAAAGATAATTGGTATTTGAAAACGTTTGCTTCTTTTACAATTGTGTCATTGGTGATAAAAGTGAAAATACATTCACAAGTAGCTTAGCATAGAAGTTCCTTTAGACTAGAGCAGTGGTTCCTAACCGGGAAACTAGCATTTGGTGATGCTTGGAGATACTTTTGGTCACCACAACTGGAGACAGCTACTGGCATCTAGTGAGTCGAGGCCAAGGCTACTGCCAAACATGCTACAATGCACTAGATAATTCCTCCATCCTCTACAGAAAAGATTTATCCAACCCTAAATGTCAATAGAGCCCCGGTCAGGAAACTCTAGGCTAGAGACAGGAAGAACTGGGTTCTGGTCTTAGCTCTCCCTGGAACAAACTCTGTGACAGTTACTTACTCTATCCGGGCTTCAGTTTCCTTATGCATAAGATGAAGACTTCAGCTTAGATCTACCTGCATTGAATGAAAAAAAAAAAAAAGCAAGTTGTAGCAAACTTTGCATAAATCAAAATGTATTCACTCTAAAATGCTAGCCTTTATACTGATAGTATAGTCTGCTTTGTTGAAGCAGGATGTTAAATGCCTTTTCTTTTAAAAATGACTGTGATCGTCTACTTGAAAAACATGTAAAAATATTCTTAGCAAATAATCATTGTGAATCCCAAGTCAGTTACACACAATTTTAAAAGTTACACTTGTCAATGAAATCCAAATTTTGAGGAACTATCAGCCTACATGATCTTAAAGATCTCCTCCAGCTTCAGCACACTGTTATTCTGTAAAAAATAACAGAGGGAAATTGCTGGTGAGTTGCTGCTCCATGAAGTATTACGCTCTTCTGAAAAACATCCTGCATTAACCAGGGTTCCTTCAGTAAACCAGAAGCTGATCTGTGTGTTCCAGTATTGGAATTAGAGGGCTGTATAGCTGAGGGAAGAGCTGGGAAGTAGAGGTCAGAGAAGTCACTGCCAAAGTCCTCAGCCTGAAGCACTGAAGCAGGTGGTTCTCAGGCAAGTTGTCAGTGACATTCACCTCTGTGCACATACCTGCTACAACTGCTTCCAGAGAATCACAGCTTTTTCTGCTCTTCAACCTTCCAAATCTTGTGCAAGTATGTCTCCCTAGCAGGCAAATTTGGGGAAGGAGATTTGAGGATATGGAGTCCCCACTTCTCCTTTGTAATATGGTAGAGACCTTAGAAGGGAAAGGGTGAAGGGGGCGAACAGGCTGCCAGATTGGCTAAAATCCAACCCACTTAGTAAACAGGGCCAGCATGTCATCCCATGCCTCCCTCCATACCCTTCTGCACCATCACTGCACAGATGCCTGGAGTAAACCCAACCAAGACACCGACAGCTTACCCTTGAATGTGTGTTACTCTGTTGCAGAGAAGAATCTGAAGAAATGGACTACAATCAGTTAAATAAATCAGCATTGCTTACAAGAATATCTGATTGTTGAATTAATTTCTGCACTGATTTGTAAAGATGGTTGGGATGCTTTTTGGAGTTTTCAATTCCCCACTAACATGGTGTAAGCCAACAAGTCTCTGAGATTCAGATCCTGTGACCATCACATTAAGCCATAAAACATTGTTCTGCTGATGCAGTAATTGCCTGACATGGCTACCTGGTTCAAACTCGTGCTTAGTATGCAAATCTGCTCCAAGAATGCATTTGACAATCACTTTTGTGTCCACAGAAACTGCCCCTTGACAGAAAATGTATTCCAAAAACGACTTTCTATTTTTTGCCTTTAAAACGAAAGCTTGCAAGTCCACTGGTAGCTGAGAGCAACAACATATGCTTATAATTAGGAACACCATCAGGGAATCCAACCTTACTGAGGGAAGGGGAAGAGGCCCGCCAAGAGGGAGCACAAAAGCTCTCTGAAAAATAGCAGATGAAACAAGCCCAGTCAGTTTGGCTATTCCTGGGTAATGGGAGAAACTTGATTCTGAAAAACAGTGCTGGTTTTACTCCAGATTCTAAAGACATATTGCTTGGGCAGACCAAGAAATGCTGACAAACAAAATCAAGCTCTGGGGAATCTGCCTTCCAGGGCAGTCTGAAGGAGCCTCACTAAGGGCAGGCAGCCCTATCCCCAGCAGCCGCCCCAGGGTTGGGCTTGGAAATCAGGCAGGCCGCTTGCTTCAGCCCCATGTGACTGATGCACTGCTCCACAGCCCAGGAGGGGAGGGTGTGGGGCCTTTCACTTTTCTCCTGTTCTGACTCCCTATTGGATTTCTGGATTCCAAGCATGAGTTCGCAATCAAAGTAGCAAGTCTTTGAATCTCAGCTTCTGATAATGCATGGGTTGGACAGTTGATATGACATCTCTGACCTTCAGCCTTTCAAATAGGAAGAAGAATGCCTACCTTGCAGAACCATTAGATATTTAAATAACATGATGAAAAGAAATGCTGGTGCCCACTGGCCAGTCAGTAAACAGGCACTGCTGTTATTGTTCCTTTCTTTGGTTGGCTCCTAAGCTTCTTGGGATTGGTTACTGTTTGTGGCTCCATGTCTCTTTACTAATTTATTCCACAAGTAACTGTTCCATGCCTACTATATACCAGGCATGCTGGAGCAGCAGTGGCATACAGGACAAAAGGGATCTTTGTTGGCTGCCTGGTAAAGAAAACAGAAACTAATAGGGTATTACAATAAATGAGGTGGGGGAGACACAGGATGCTAGAGAAGCATCTAAGTGGGAAATTTTACCCAGATTTGGGGAACAGGGGACTGGAAGAGGCAGCTTCTGAGTTACACCTGAATCATGAGTCTGATAAAGCCAGATACAGAGTGGTGAGAAGGAGTAGAGAGAGGAAAGGAGACCTGTAGCTTCAGACCACAGTGAGTGCCAAGGCACATAGTGACTCTATTTTGTGCCTGTTACTGGAACAATTTCTATCTGGGTGAAAGGGGCAACAGGGGCCTAGAGAAGGACGGAGAGCAGCCTATGAGTCACACAGCCAGCTAATGGGCAACCAGGCTTAAATGTCTCTATTCTCTCCCAAGTCCGTGTGCCTGTTAAGCCTGTTACTCTTCTGGGAACCTCCTTCTACCTTCCCCTTCATTTCCTGGTATTGTCATGAATCTGGCAGAATCTTACTGTGTGGCTTTGGGCAAGTTGTTTCATTTTCTGAGCCTACATTTCTTTGTCAACAACTATCAATCTTGTATTACTCCATTTTCACTTTGCTATAATGAACTGTCAAAGACTGGGTAATTTAAAAAGAAAACTGGTTTGATTGACTCACAGTTCCACATGGCTGGGGATGCCTCAGGAAGCTTACAGTCATGGCAGAAGGTAAAGGGGAAGCAAAGTCCTTCTTCACATGGTGGCAGGAAAGAGAGAGCTAGCAAGAGAAGGGAAAACTGTCTTATAAAACCATCAGATCTTGTGAGAACTCATTCACAATCACAAGACTAGCATGGGGGAAACCGCCCCCATGACCCAATCACCTCCCTCTGAGTCCCTCCCTCAACATGTGGGAATTATGGGGGTTACAATTCAAGATGAAATTTGCTGGGGACACGGCCAAAGCATATCAACTCTATTTGTGAAATTATCCTGAAAATTTTAAAGAAAGTAACTGCATGACAAGTGGGCCCAGGGTCAGTAATGTATGGAAAGAGACAGAGAAGGGTGAAAACAAAATGTCCTGGCAGTGAGCAGATGGACCAGGGACTCTGCTATACACTATGTGTCCCAAGTTCCAAAAGGATATTTCAACCATTGCCACAAAGCCTGTCAGTGTCCAGAGTCACTCAATTAATTCCCATATGCAATAAGAAGCATTAGGGTCTAATGTCTTTGTGGTGATACCAACTGGAATTGAAACTCCTTCCACGGAGAGCCAAGGTCAAGTTGTTCAATCTCTATGAAGCTTTTTCATATGAACGAGACAATCAATGTACCTCATAATCTTGTTAAGAAGACTAAATTAAATGCAATAAACTATGTGAAGTGCCCAACACATAGTAGGCACTAAATAAATTCTTATACCCTTGTTCTTCTTCTTAATGTGAAAAAACTCATTCACTTACCCTTATGGGATTATTACATATGTCTGTATCAAAAAAAATCTCACATCCCCCATAAGTAGATATACCACTATGTCTTCCCAAAAACAAAAACCAAAGAAACTCACTCAAAGACACAATGCCATATGTGGTGTCAAGTTTAAATTCACTTTCTTCATTATTTCCTCTAATTACTCTTTTCTCCTCCTATCTTAAATCACCATAACTTCCAGTGTAGATGTTCTACTTAGCCTTTTGTTTTAAAACAGAGTTTGTTCACTTAACTTGAGAAATGAAAGCCTTATGAAAAGAGAGCACCGGGAAATAAAAAAGCGAGAATCGCAACTGTTTAGCCCTGCACCATGGAAAAACAGTGAGTTTTGTGGACACAGGAACAAACAGGCCTTTCAGAATCCAAAGATGTTTTGGCTCCACCATGTCTTACCATCAGAGGAGTTCATGGATCACCCCCTGGATCTCATCCATTACTGTGACTTGGTTTACCTCTTGGTGTCTTCTCTCTGTGTGTCTTTTGTCGTCTTTCATCTTGACACCAGTTGGCCAATTTTCTCCAAATTAAGTTCTAATTCCCTGAGAGAGAAGATATAACTGGCCTCATTAGCCATGGTTTTCCCTGTCAGATGCAGTTTTCAAGCCAAACCAACTTAAAGGCAACTCTCAGCCCAGAAATTGGCTACCCTTAGGACCATTGCCTACACTAAATTACTGGGGTCAGAGGGTGAGGTCCCATGGTCCTAGGCTAACCAACTCATCATGGTTTCCCTGGAACTTTCCCAGTTTTAGCATGGAAAACCCTGCATCCCTGGAAAGCCTTAAGTAACAGTTTTAAAACTCAAAGTCTCTCACCCTATACAAAAATCAACTCAAGATGGATCAAAGACTTAAACCCAAGACCTGAAACCGTAAAGATTCTAGAAGATAACATCAGAAAAACTCTTGTATACACTGTCCTAAGCAAAAACTTCATGGCTAAAACCCAAAAGCAAATGCAGCGAAAACAAAGATAAATAGATGGGACTTAAATTAAACAAAAAAAGCTTCTGCACAGCAAAAGAAATAAGCAGCAGAGTTAACAGACAATCCACAGAGTGAGAAAAAAATCTTCATAATCTATACATCCAACGAAGGACGAATATCCAGACTCTACAAAGAACTCAAACAAATCAGCAAGAAAAAGTTAAACAATCCCATCAAAAAGTGAACAAAGGACATGAGTGGACAATTCTCAGGAGAAGATATACAAAAGTCCAACAGGCATATGGAAAAATGTTCAATATCACTAAGTATCAGGGAAATGCAAATCAAAAATATGATGTGATACCATCTCACTCCTACAAGAATGGCCATAATAAAAATATAAAAAAATAATAGATGTTGGTGCGGATGCAGTGAAAAGGGAACACTTACACTGTTGGTGAAAATGTAAAATAGTATAACCACTATAGAACACAGGGTGGAGATTCCTTAAAGAACTAAAAGTAGAACTACCATTTTATATATATATATATATATATATATATATATATATGTGTATATATATATATATATATCTGTGTATATATATATATGTGTGTCTATATATATATCTGTATATATATATACACACACACATATATACATATATATATATATATATATATATATATATAACATGGAATACTATTCAGCAATAAAAAGGAATGACATAATGGCATTCACAGCAAACTGGATAGACTTAGAGACTATTATTCAAAGTGAAGTAATTTAGGAATGGAAAATCAAATGCCCTATGTTCTCACTCATATGTGGGAGCTAAGCTATGAGGACGAAAAGGCATAAGAATGATACATTGGACTTTGGGTATTCGTGGGAAAGGATACGGGCTGGGGAGGGATAAAAGGCTACACATTTGGGAAAAGTGTACATTGGTTGGGTGATGGGTGCACCAAAATCTCAAAAATCGTGACTAAAGAACTAACTCAAGTAACCAAACACCACCTGTTTTCCAAAAACAGATTGAAATTTAAAAAAATTAAAAAGAGAAAAAAAGATAAAACTGAAAGTCCCACATCCTGGAAACTTCTTCAGAATAAGAATTTCTGCAGTGGAGGTGTGACTGAGGCATGGCCTCTCACACAGTAAGAATTAAGAACGCTGTAGCCTGCCAAAATCCTCTGACATGGCGGAGTCAATCTGTCTCAGAGGACCATCTTGCTGGTATGTGGGATTCAACTGATTCCTATTAAAACAATGTTTAAAATAAACATTCTGGAATAAAAAAATCTCTCTTAACTTGCAATTTGGAAGTTTTAACCTTTTTTTAATTTTTACTGCATTTCAGCTTTCTAAGCTTGTAACCAAAACAATACCACTTGGACCCAAATCAAATATGATCGTCTGGCACAAAAGGAAACGTTGATAAAGTTAGTAAAACTTGAAAGCAGATTTATGGTATAGGGGACCCACAGACACAACCAGGGATCCTCAGACTATGAAAGTGATATGTGTGCTGACTACCCACTATCATTCTTTTGTTAACTTCTTAAATCAATATTCAGTAGGAAAATTTATTGGGCGATCGCCACACACCAAGCCACCCAGAGTTAGCCAATGTATAAGATGTGTGGACATAGTCCTCAGACTGTCAAGTCTTCTCAAGGCGTCTAACACCAACTGCAAGTTTGGGGATATCCCCAAGTTACCCTCAGGTTGGAGACTTTTCTGAAAAGACTTTCTGAATCCGCTAAAAGCTATCGTGCTCTGTTATAGTTTATTACAAGGAAAAGACACATTAAAATCAGACAATGGAAGAGACACATGGGACAGAAGTGGGATCATTCTGAATGCGAAGCTCCTCTTGTGCTCAGGACACGTTATCTTCCCAGCATTGATGTGCGACAATACACACATCTTACTGTAACCTGGAAAGCTCACCTGAGCCGTGGGGTCTAGTGCTTTTACTGGCACTGTACTACTGGGACATGATTAGTTGATTACCCATTTGGTTGAACTCAGGCTCCAGCCACCCTCGCCATGGAGGTCAGACTGATATTCCGTGGCTTGAGGGGCCTACCATGAGTCACCTTCTAGCATAATGAATTATCAAGTGTGATCCAAGGACAACCTATGAATTTCAAAGACATTCATATCACACCAGAAATTTTAAGAGTTTAGAGGTTACCTCACAGGAGCTATGGAGAAGGTCCAGAGCTCTTTCTGGGCAAGGTCAAATTCTTTACTACGTCCAGTCCAGTCATGAACAGTCTGTCTTCATCCTCCCACTTAACCCTCAGAAATCTGTGAATAAACCTTATTGCTATGATTTCCATTGTATCTTGAGGAAACAGAGACTTAGAGTAACTGACCCATGATTGCATAATAATTGGAGCTTGGATTAGAACCAACTTTGTCTGACTCCAAACCCTGAGCTCTTAACCACTGGGCACTGCAGTTTTCAGGTGTTCAGGATTTGTGATACCACTCAAGATATACCAAGATAAAAATGTCATGGTCCATGTATCTATCAGGGGCCTGGCAGGAAACAGATGGCCTGTATATTCTTCCTAATTCAAAAGACTTTGATGAAACTACTATTTGCAATAGCACAGGATGGTACTCTGTCCCTGGTGCCAGCAATAATGGGGAGCTGTTAGCAACCCTAGCCCTGAACGTGAGTGGAGTCAATGACTCGTGGATCTCAGAGACAGCAGGCCCAGCTACCGGGTAGAAACTGTGGCCTCTGGTAAGGGTACATAAATACAGCCAATGCACAACCCAGTTGGGAGTGGGGGGTGGAGAGCTCTGGTAAAAACACTCCAATCTAAACATATTTCCTCCTTCTGATTTCCCCTCATGTCTCCCATTGGCTGGAATCCCCAGGAAGCCTGGAGCAAGAGAGCTTATGGATATAGTCTATACATAGTAGTGGACCCAGATCACGGTTGAAAAGTGTGGAGAGTTGATCTGGAGGGAATAAATAAGAAAATATTCTGCACCCTTCTGCTCACCATGAACTCAAGTATAATAAAGAAATAAATACATACATAATGGCAACTCAGGGAATAAACATCTTTAACATAAATAGTGAGAATGGGATTAGGTGCAGTAGAAGGACTGAGAACAATCATCAACCAGCAGAAACGCTTGCATCTTTTCCTGAAGGATGAGTAGATTACTATTTGGGCAGGAGAAGGATGGACATGCTCAAAGGATTTTTTTAAATAGGCAAGACATGGAAGCTTGAAACAGTGAAAAGAACTGTATAATGTTCATCAGGCTTGGTGCGGACTGTCGGGAGAAGCAGGTTGTGAAGTCAGACAGGGCCAGACAGGGAGGGACTTCGAGTACCTTATTAAGAAGTAAAGAGTGTCTTGATTCCTCTAAGGCAATGAGAAACATTTCATAATTTTATGATAATATTTTAGCTTAGGAAACTCCTTCTGGCAGTTTGGAAGATAAATTAGAGATACACGATTTGGTGGCAAAAGATCTGTTAGGAGACTATTGCAACAGTTTGTGTAAGAACCACAGAAGACGTAGTATAGGGAAAGGGAGAGACAGCATAGGGCACATGCAAATCACTACATGAAGTGGAACCAGGATTACTTAGGAGACTGACGACACAATGAAAGGGAAGGTCATTGCTAACAGCATGTGACAACAGTACTCAGATATTTAGGTATTAAGAATTTGAAAAGATGAGTGTTTGTTCATCAATATCACACCGTAAGCTACTCTTTCTTTATCTCCAGAGAAAGAAGTCTTAAAGAGGGACTCTTATTAGATGTTGTTGGATATGGGCATCTGACATCTAAATGGTCACAGATTTATAAAATTGTAAGATCAGTAGAAAAAGGAAAAGTGATTAGTTGATGGACCAATAAATGATGAAAAAAAGTTAACAGCAGTGGAAGAACTTTTCAGTTGTGTAGAAAATCTTTGTGCTCTAAAGAGTGAACTGTCAGTAGTCATGAACATAAAAATGGAAAATGATTTTTAGTGGTTCTATAAGCACTATTCAGAATAAAGCTGCAAAACGGACCCAGTTTGGGATTTATTTATTTAAAAAACTTTGATCCAGCACTTGTTATGTACCAGACATGATTATACTACATTTTAGGTTACATCAGAGTAGATGCTCTTTGATCCTCGTAAAGACTTAAACTTTACTACCATTATTGTATTATTATCTTACAACATTAAAGGATTCTGATTCCATTCCCTATTCCTATCCAGACAGAATTACCATGTACAGTGATGCAATTTATTCACTGCCAAAATATGCCTGTCTTAGGGAGTGAGCCAGGGCCAAAATCCCCCACTGCATGTGAGACAGGACTCAGGCTGACATTTACCTAGAGGAGAGGAAAGGCCACATTCCACTATTATTCATCTGTAATGATCAGTTCCCCATCCATCCCTTTTTCTAATTTACACAAAGGCTGCTGCCTGGCCCAAATTTAAGGTCCCACTGAGAACAGAGAGTGGGCCAAGATTCCATCCAGTATAGTGTGCTTCCCACAGCCTGCCTCGCTCTCTCTTGCCAACCAGGATCCTCTTCCCCAAAGTTCCAAGGGTGGAGCTCTAGTTCCTTGACTTCAAGTTGCTCGTCTGCTCTGAATAGGCTGATTATATCAAAACTATCCAGGTACATGTGTTCTCTACTACACTCTCAGAGCATTTACACCACCATAGGCAGTTCCAACGTGCCTTTGGTATAGGATTTGCTAAGTCATGAATGGCATATATTTGAAGTAGTCCCTGCTCACAGCACCTAGATATAGGTAAAAGAATGGAACTTTCTATCAGGTGTTGACAACCTGAGATGATTTGGGGGCAAGGGACGGATGGGGAACTGATCACTACAGATGTGAAATCACCAACTGTGGTCTCACCTTGTCCATCACTTTGTGAGTTTGGAAACTGAAAGCATGGCCTGTTAGAACCTCTGTCCCCTGGAAGCTAAGAGCCAGATCATAATTTTTCATAGAAGGCTGATAAGGCTTCCCAGTACCCTCTTCATTAAGCTCCACTTCTTCCCTTTAGTTCCAACCCCAAACCGTATTTCCACAGCCCCACTCAGGCAATATGAACCCTTTCTGGCTAATTCCAAAGTTGCCAGGAAATGTGTTCCTGATAAAAGAGTCTCACTCTCTGATGTTGGTTTTAGGTGTCTTTTCTCAGCTAAATAGGCAAGATCATGGCATGCATCTTATCGACATAAGAAATTAGTGGAAAATGAATAAAATCAAAACAACATGGGCTTCAGAGTCAGATAGAACTGAGTACAGTGCTAGAATAGCTACTTACCAGCTGTGTGTCCTTGAGCAAGTTACTTCACATCTCTGAGTCTCAATTTCAGAATATGTGATATTGAGGGTACCAATAATTACCTCCAGTGTTGTTGTGAAGATAAAAGTAGGATACCCTACAAAAAATACCTTGTGTAGTTGCTGGAAAATAAGTACCAGATGTGGCACTTGGAGGAAAGGGAAGACTACCTCTGCCTGGCTTGTTTCCTTATCCAAAAGGAGCTCACAGAGTAGCTGACCCCAGAGATAATTCACTCCTGAATTTGTACCCTGACCTCTCCCATCTAGTACTATGCAATAAAGGAATAATAGTTATGTAGGTATGTGTTTGAAGTACCACTTGCCATCGACATGAACATAAAGGACCTATTAGAGTCTATATATCTCATGTAAACTAAATTACTCATCCTCATAGTGTGGCAAAGACTTGCCTTGGAATTAGGCACTCAACTTCTAAGTCTGGCTCTGCCTCTGATCAATCATGTGTCCTTGGATCAGTCACATCCTTGCAAAATCACAACTTTGCAAACAAATGTTTGCAAGAAACAGAGAAAATCATTGATGTAAGATACAACATAGAGAAGAAGCTCAATATATTAGAATTCTCTACAGTTTTTTTGTAGATCAGTGCTGCCAAACACAAACTGTGAGATGACACCAACCATACCCTGAACTGTTATTTCGAATCCTTTATTCTTCAGTATGTTTTGGGAAAAGGACTTGTTGATATTTGGACAAGTTAGCAACATGGTTTTGTTTTATGAGCTGCCAGTACTAAATGTTGTCTCTATATACTTTCATCTTGTTTTTATTTGAGCTTTTGCATAAACTTCTCTTCTATGTTGATTTGACCTTTTCAAACCCCCATTCTCCAAGTGTTTGAGACAAGATGAGGATACGTAGAGTGATGAAGCCAAACTCACACCTTTTAGACTGAGAGGAGAGTGAGCCCAGGCAACTGGGTCCCATGCCAGGAAAGCCTATTAAAATGTCAAATGAGGAGTTCATGACAGGTTTAACTAGGCTCTTGTGGCATACCTCCAAATCTTAACTTAGTAAGGTTGGATTTTGGCTGTAACAAACCAGCTGTCACAAGCTGTGTGAGACCATTAATTATGTACGTGAGCATTGATAAATTAACACCTGATGGCTAAAAAAAATTAAGGGTTCTTGTTTTGTTTAATGCACCCTCTTCCCACCTTTAAAGGAGTTCCATGAGAAAATTACATTGTACAACAAGTTTATGGATGTACAATGAATACAAGGAACAGTAACAAATGCATGGCATAGATCTAACGGTTAAAGAGTGAAAGTTGGACTCATGTTCTTAATAGGCTACTCTTACAGTGGCGCATCTATCCTGGCATTTTAGAATATTGTCCCAGGAGATTGTTCTTAATGGATCAGGCGGGCTTATAATAAGGCCATTTTTTATATTTTACTAACCAAGAAACTTTGGATCTGTTCCAGAATACAACAACTTATTCTGAATATCTGAACTATAATGATAATAGCCTCCATTTATGGAGCAGTTATGAAGTACCAGGCAATTGCAAAGCCTGGAGATTATCTTAGTAATTAAAATATGATATTGATAACATATAAGGAATGAGAGAGTACACAGAAGCAAGATATCCTATGACCTAGAAGGAAAAAACATTGGAGAGGAGAAGGAAGGGGAGGGGAGGGGAGGGGAGGGGAGGAGGGGAGGGGAGGAGAGAAGAGGTGGGGAGGGGAGGGGAGGAGGGGAGAGGAGAGGAGAGGAGAGGAGAGGAGAGGAGAGGAGAGGAGAGGAGAGGAGAGGAGAGGAGAGGACTTGGTGTATTTCAGTCTTATACCCAATGTTCCAGGGGGTCAGCTGAGTTTGGGCCAACTCTAGCTGGTACAGTACCCCTTGAAATGTCAGAGTTCTCAAGTCAATATAAAGAAAAATCATTCCTGATATTTCATTTCTAACATATTACTAGGGATGACAGTCAGCTGATGTGAGTAGACAGTGAGATATGGTTACTAGAATTTGATGTCATGCTAATAATTTAGAGTCCATGGTAAACTGATTGTAGTAATGGCTCCTTTTCTCATCCCTCAAGGTAAATCATTTCCTTTGCCACATAACTTTGCAGTCCTTCTCATTAAAGAGCAATAAAGTCTATCCCCCCCCCCAAAACCGAATATGGTTGGCATTGTGACTTGCTAAGGCCAATAGAAAGCAGTAGAAGTGACCATGCCCTGGTTTTGAGCTTAAGCCTTAGGAAATCTTATCTTTTCTGCCTGCTCTTGAACTTATGCAACTGCCATAAGAACAGGCTTGGTCTAGCTGACTAGAGGAGGAGACACATGGAGCAGAACTGAGTTGCCTTACTTATCTCAGATGGAGCCAACCAAGATCAGCCAACAGCCATCCAACCTGGGAACTCAGAGTGAGCCCAGCCAAGATCAGCAGAGGCATCTAGCTGACCTGTAGACATGTGAGCAAACCCAGCCAAAATCAGGCTAAGTCCAGTTCAGATCAGCTGAACTCTGAGGAGTCAAAAACCAGAAATTTGTTTACCATTATTTGCCACAGAGAATTTCTGGTTGTCATGCAGCATTACTGTGGCCATTGATAAGCTATATAGAGTCTTATAGAAGCTACTATTTGATTCTAGATTTCTAAGATCAAATTCATTAATGAGAGCACCATTTGTAATTTATATCACAGGATTTGTGTTACTGAGTCAACAGAAGGAATATTAAAGCTTATCTTGCCTATCTGTCCAATCTTAAACAGAAGTTCTACCAGATTCAATTCTACTCAAAACACATATATGGAACTTGCAAAGCACAGTTTTGTCACTGGGAAGGATGATTCTCAATGGAAGTATACACTGAAGAGACAGAGCCGAACTGTGCTGTGTAACTCCCTTTTTCCCTCTATACTGAGATTCACTGGGTGATATTTCCTTCATTACCTCTGAAAAGAGCCTCTGTTGCTAATGGGAGGAAGTTATATCCTTCAGTCGTGTTGGGTGGAAAAAATTAAGAGCCACCAACCTAAAGTCAGAGCTTACTTTCTATTATCAACTATAGCCGTCATTTGTGTGTTATTTATTATAGCAATGCCTGACAGGCAGTAAGGAAAAGAAGGCAATGTTCACAAGTCCCGTGATTTGCAGGTCCTGCTCCCCAGCAGCCTCCCTCTCAGTCAATATTTTCACATCATGACAATTTACAGATGGGCACAAGGTCTTCCTGGAGCCAAGAGATGATTATTCATTTTAAAAGAACTATAAACAGGGTTCTCATTAGTACATTTGTTTTTTACCCCATAACTTAAACATAACATCAGGTGGTTCATTTATTAAATGTCATGCTTGAAGCCAAGCTCTGTGAATGAGATTCGTAACCCAAGTGTGGATTAGCAGATGAGTAAGTTAGGATCCTGGGTCCATACAAGAATATGAGTAGCTGGCAACCAAAAAACTTGGCTGAAAGACATTCCCTGACTCTAGCATGTAGTGCTCAGATCCAAGCAATTTTACTTTTAGAAAGACCCTCCGTGGTATGTAGAATATTCTATTTGATGGTTAATATGCTATGTCATCTTGGCCAGGCTATAGTATCCAGTGGTTTAACCAAACACTAATCTAGATGTTTGCCTTGAAGGTACATGGTAGATGGGGTTGACATCTACAATCATTGACCTTAAGTAAAGATAATATAGCTGAGTCTAATCCAATCAGTTGAAGGCTTTAAGAGCAAAAACTAAGGTTTTCCAGAGAAGAAATTCTGCCTCAAGACAGCAACATCAATTCCTTCCTGTGTTTTCAGCTGCCAGCTTCCTCTACAAATTTGGGATTTGCCAGCCCCCACAATCACATGAGCCAAGTGCTTAAAATACATCTCTTTCTCTCTCTCCATATATATAATATATTAAAAGATGTATATTATATGTATAATATACATTTGTAATATATTGTATATATGCATGTACATATTATATAATACATATTATATGTAATATGTGTATATGTTTTATATATATATATATTTTTTTATATGTATATATCTCATTGGCTCTGTTTCTCTGCAGAATCCTGGCTAATACACTACATCAATTTAAACTTCTTTCGCTCTCACAAAATTAACTTCTGCAATCCTGAAGGAACTGCTTACACCTATTTTGCACTCAGTATCTGAACTTGTTTCTAATATGTTTGCTTCTAACCATTTTTACGGTCTTAGGATTTGAACTTGAAGCTGATTTGTGTATTATTTGCTGTGACCTTTAAGGGGTACATGGTTAGCATTCTGCTCAGGTCCACCTTGGATGCCTTTTAACATTACCTGGAGTCCTTCCCCAGAATGTTGTGTGTTTTTGCTTCTACAACACTCTTTATTGGATCTTCTCTTATGTTACTGAAGCCTTTTCCCCCATGAGCACAGAAAGCCTATGTGTTAATATCTTAGTCAATAACTGACTGATGTAGGAATATGAAACTGTAGTATCCTCGCCTTAAGTTGGGGTAAACTCTGAAATGTAGTTCACACTCCAGAGGTCTCCTGTGAAATCAGACTGAGTCTGGGACTCTGCTTAAAACAGCACACTGGCTTGGCTTCTGCCCATTTCCTTTCCTGCTTCTTCCCTCTCTTACGACTATCTCCTAGGAATGCTTCCTTATCTCAGGCCTTGCTTCTGGCAAGCTCAGTCTAAGGCACTCTCTTATATTCTCCTTTGTCTGGAATCCAGATTCTTATTCTAGCTATGTTAGTTTGGAAGAGCCTGGAGAGATAACCTGCCTGTAATTCAGCAGACTATCCCATCAAAAGTGAAATTTTTAGTTAGTTCTGTCTCCTTGAGTAAGATCCAGATGGATCTGACAAAATACTAAATACAGAAATGCAAAAGCAAAGGTAGAATTTTAGAATGACACATTCATAGAAGCTGAGTTGGAAGAAACCTAAAGGTATTTCATTCAAAATCCCACCTACTCATGAATTCCTTCTTTAACATCTCTGGAAAGTGGTCACTGCATTCTTTTTGAATAGTCTCTACTTTTCAAAGTGTTATGTCCCATTATTGAAGTGTTAGGTCAGAAAGTTTAACCTTACACTGAGCCAATTTATTCTCCTATAAACTTCACCCATTTGAAAAAAGAAGTCTTTGCTGTTTATAAGAATTGCATTGAAGAAGAACAGTGATCCCACAGGCTCAGGCCCACTTCAGTGCAATTCCTTAATGAAAAATTTTAGTAGTTTCCTTTTACACCTGAGTTTAATCCAATATCCCTCCAATAGTTGCCTTGTTTTCCACAGGAGTGAAAGAGCCTCAAGACACATAGGTAGGGAAGATAAGACATTTCACTGTTTAGCACAGCAGAGACCCATGGCTACAAGTTAGCAAACTTCAAAAAGGCATCTCATATGACTGCTGATAACATATTTCAAAAGGTCCCAGTCCTTATCCGATAAACACTCAGGATCTATAAAAGGGTTTACAATATGTGTTCAGCTAAGTGAGACGCTCAAAATCAATAGAGCCTCAGTGCTTATCTGGAGAAGATGAACATCAAGGATCTCTTTGTTAGTTAAAAATTTTAATTCTAGAAAAGATGACATAAAAACAAATTTATTATATAGGGGCTGATTTCAGTGTGAATATACCTACTGGGTCTAATTCCACATCCATTTAACTGCCATTTAGACATCTGAGTCCAGGCCTAAGGCTCTCTTTGACCATCTTCAAGTGCTCTGATCACTTTTCAGAAAACATAGCAAGGCTCATGGCTCTCAGCCCTTTTCTCTCAGCATTGTGCCCTCTTATCTCCCCAGGAATTCCCTCTCTATATTCCTTTCTGGGCTCTGGGTCCTCCTGATCTCTACATCTTGTTCTCCATCAAACTTTGTTTCTTATTGAGAGCTGAAACTGGCATGGAAATGACTATTAATTTAATATCCTTACTCTGGCCTAAAGGCCAACATGATTTCCCCCCATCAACATTCTGCTCTGAAATCCTATCGTCCCCCATTACCCTCTCCAGCCCCACTGGTCTCTGCTGTTTCTCAAACACTTTTGGGACTCATGCCTTAGAGTTTTAGCATTTGCTTTCTCTCTGTCTGAAAGGATCTCCCCACATGGATTCTAATGGCACCTGGGTTAATCCATCCTCACATGGCTATAAAGACATCCCTGAGACTGGGACACTTATAAAGAAAAGAGGTTTAATTGACTTACTGTTCTGCATGGCTGGGGAGGCCTCAGGAAACATAATCATGCCACAAGGTGAAGGAGAAGCAAGTACCTTCTTCATAAGGCAGCAGGAGAGAGAGAGAGAGTGAAGGAAGCCACACACTTTTAAACCATCAGATCTCATGAGAACTCACTCACTATCCCAAGAACAGCACAGGGGAAACCACCCCCATGATCCAATCACCTCTCACCAGATCCTTCCCTCAACACATGGAGATTACAATTTAAGATGGGACTGGGATGGGCACACACAGCCAAACCACATCAGAACCCTAACCTCCTTGAGGCTTTTGCTCAACTACCTTCTTACTAGAGAGACCTTGTCTGACCACCCTGTATATTTCCTCTCTATTTCCATTCATAGCATTTTAATTTTGTTACCTCTTGGTGTTTATAAGCTTCTTCATGTACAGTCTTTCTACCCCTATTAGAATGTAATCACCATAGGGCAGGCAATGTGTCCATTTTGTTTTCTGCTGCCACCTGACACTCAGAACTATGTTTAGCATCCAGTGTAACTACTGAATGTCTATATAACGAAAAATCAAATTTTCATATTACCAAGGTTCATGTCTTAGTGTATTTCTTTATTTGCAATTTTTTTTGCAAAAGTTACAAGAGTATCTCTGCATCTCTGTTCCCAGCTACCTAGATTCCTTCCTAAAGGCAACCAATATAATAATTTCTTTTTGTATCACACCAGGGAAACTTCTTGCATATACAAGAAAATATGCATGAAGGTATTCTTTTTTATATTTTACTCAAATGAAAGCATACTACACATACTATTTCTCAAACTGAACAATATAACATGGAATCATTTCATACCAGTATAAATAAAAACACCATATTTAAAGAGGCCTATCTGCACAGATATGTTCCATAATGTACCATAACATATTTATCTAATCCCCTATTGATGGACACTTCAGTTATTTCTATCATATGATTCTTTGGTCACTCATTATTTTGATCATTTTCAATGTTACACTGGACCATATACAATTGCAGATACTTAACCATTTTGCATTAAGCGGATAAATTTCTAGAAGTACAATTGCTGGATTAAAGGAGGCAGACATTTATGAAGTCAATCAATATTGTCAAATTGCCCTCCAAGAAGAATGTGCAGATGACATTCCCATTATGGGAGAGTTTCTGTTTCCAAACACACCATGCCATCACAGAATGTTATTAAATGTTCTTAAATTTACCAATCTGATAGGGAAAAAAATGATACCTCATTCTAGTTCTAATTGGCATTTCTTTTATTTTCAGACTGAGCATCTTTTTACATATATAAAAAACATTTGAATTTCCTATTTTATAAACTGTTTTGCCTATTTTTCCTTTAGGTGCTTTTATCTTTTTTATGCTGATTTGTAAATCCTCTCTATAAAACAGATGATTTCTCTATTTGTAGTCTGAGTTGCAAATATTTGCTTCTACTTTGTGATTTGTCTTTGACTTTATGTTTATTTTTTTCTTTGCAGAATTCTATTTTTACGTTTCATGTTGGTTTTGTGTTCTAGGAAATGACTTCCTCTCTCCAAGATTAATTTTTAAAAATTCTCCATATTTTCTTCTAGTATTTTATGGTTTCAATTTGTACTGCATCTTTAAAAAATGTGGAGCTTATTTTCAAGTGTGGGTGAGGTCAGGAGCCAGCAAGACATGTATTTTTTAAGATGGCTACCCCATTTTTCCAACTCCATTTTTTGAAGTTGGCTTTATCCCTTTTTCATATATTCAGTTCTCATAGGTAATTGCATTTATATTCTGCACTTTCTGGTATATTTCACTGACCTGGCTGTGCATGCGTATAGTAATACCACAGTGCTCTAATTAGTGTAGATGTATAACGTGTTTCAATAAATGGAAAACCTAGATTCCCTTAATTGTTCTTCTTTCCTAGCATTTTTAACTCTCTCTGCTTGTCTGATTTCCATATTAATTTTATGCTCAACTTATCTAGATCTCCCCAAAAAATTCTGTTAAAATTGAATTTAATGAGTCTATTGTTTCTTCATTAGTCATAATGTTGTTTTTCAGGTTAAGGTATATTTAAAATATATATTCATATAGTTATATGTCCTATAAAGGATTTATCTTTTTATTGATTAAACTTTTATTAAGATGAGCTATTGAATTTTATCCAATCTTTTCAGTATCTTTAGAGATAATCATAATTTTTTCTTTTGATCTATTTCTCTGATGAATCCATCCATGTGTATGGATTCCCTAACATTTCATCGCCCTTGGATTAAGACCCCTTTGATTGCAGTATTACTTACTTAATGCATTCTGGATTCGGTTTGTTATCAATTTAGGTAAATTAGTTAGTTCTGCAATTTACTTTTTTTCTCTTTATATATGGTTTAGGTTTTAATATTATGCTAACCTCAAAAAAAAAAAAAGAGAATTTCAAAAACTGCTTTATACTTCTGTGTTCTGGAACAGTTTGAGTAGCATTGGATTAATGTTGTCCTTAAATGTTTGGTGGAATTATTCTGTGAAACCCTCTGGGGTGGTTGCTTTAGGGGATGTAACATTGTGACTATACTCCCAGGTTTAGTGGATGCTAGTGAACTTAAGCCTCAGGGCCCCTTGCATGGAACCCTAATAAGCCCCTGAAAGGGCCCTAGCCTTTTTTCCACATGATCATATGCTTTTGTGAAATCTGTAAAGTGAGATGTTTTTAGTCACAATTGGCTTAGGCCACTATCTCTTTCCATGCTAATTTCTGTGTTAGCCTTCTGTTTCTGTCAGGTGGTGTTGGAGGAACTGTAGACATTTTTGGGGGTCTGGCTATGGGGTACGTGGTAGACTTGCAGCTAGGCCACTCAAATCCCCCTTTAAGAAAGGACTTGCATCTCACCTGCAGAAGTGTGGTCAGCCATCTGCAGCTTCCAGCTCCTCTGGGGAGAGCCTCTATGCCAAGGGCACACCCTTGCCAGGGCAGCCCTCTCACCTGGTGATTGAATGAGAAGAATAAGAATGCCCAGGCCTTTCAGCCCAATGAAGAACACTCTGACAAATGCTACTGTCTGCAGGGCTTTCTACAGCACTGCTGATGTCTTCCTTTGTGTGATCCTGCATCCTGTTCTTCCCATCACAGCTGTTGACTCCTAAGGAACATCTTGTACCCCAAATAGCCTCCCAGCATCTGCTTCTAGAAAAGCCAGCCTACAATAGGAAAGTTGAGTTTGATGTACATTTAGTTTGATTTTAACAGGATACAACACACACACACATACACACTATGCTTTTCGGTCAATCATAGTCAACCAACTTCTGTGTTTTGTTATTTATTGTTGGCTGATTCGGTGTGTAGTCTTGGCTTCCAAAGGAACCCCACTCCCCAGGATATTTCCTGACCTGGCATTATCACATGAGTGATTCCCGGCTCTGGAAGTATCCAGGGTGAAGGAGAAACCAAGTTTGAAGTATAGGAAACCAGAATCTAATCTGTAAAAAAAAAAAAAAAATCCAATTGTCACACATGTAAATGTGTAAGCAAAGAACTAGTTTTCAATCAATACCAGTCAAAATGGAAGATTACTCCTGAAAGAAAAATGCTCAATAATGTAGCATATTCACTTATAAAAACATCGCACTTCAAAAAATCAAACTGCACAAAATAGAATGTAAAATTTTCATATGTAGGGCACAAATCTGCAGCAATACTGAAAACAGCAAACACATCTGTATGTAAAGTAGAATGTTGTTTGTCTGTTTTTGTGCCCCTATATATTGAATTGCACCTTAGCAAGGTTGAGAGATTCCAGACAAATGGCATGCCAAATCACTGCCCAAAACTGAAAGAGCTTGAATAAACAAGTATTCCAGTGATAAAATCACACATATTTATCAATATGTCAATGCATGTGGCTTATGAGTAATTTGATTACCCAGTTATGCAGTTGAATCCAACATAGAAGAAATTTTAAAATGCTTTGAATTGCTCTAGGTAGTGAGTGATATAAATTCAAACAGTACTTAAGATTAGTCATTGCATAAGAAAACTTAAAATACCTGCAAATACATATCTCATATAGGAAAAAATGCAGTGGTTTTCCCAAACTTGCCAATAATCCTAAAATACTTTTATAATATCAGTAATGAGTTGTGAAGCTCAAGAAAACTGTAAAAGGCAATAATTAAACATTTTTAATTAATATTGCTAGAGGAAAGATAAAATTGCCTTTCTCATCTTTTTATAGAAAATGATGCTAAAAAGGCATTATTACCTGAAGAGATAAAGTATGCAGCCAAAACTGTTGCAAAAGTGCAGTATGAATGTATTGTTTAATAAAAATACTACATTATTTACCTGTTTTGTAATATTTGCGTTTGGGTTTACCGTTTTGTTCGTAATTTACTCTTTTTTTATATCTTCTTTCCAAATAAGCATTCACTTTGCTATTTTTATTTCAATATTTTTATATTTATTTATAGAGAATGACAAAATTTTTAAAGTATTGAGAACCCCCCCAAAACTGGAATCCGCTTCTGCTCTTGTGTGTGTGTGTGTGTGTGTGTGTGTGTGAATGCAAACATGGACAACTTAAGGTATTCGATCTTTTCAGATTTTTTTATTTCTTATAGGGTCAGTTTTAGTAATGTATTCCTAGATAATTATTCATTATAATTATTTATTTTATTCTGCTTTCCAATTTATTTGCAAAAAGCAAAGTAGTCTCACATTTTCCATTTCTTTTTTCAACAGTGGTTTGCCTCTTAGGACTTAATTTGTATGTTCTCTCTGTTTTTCCTGAATTGGTTTATCCAATAGAGTTTATCTACTTATTGTTCCTCCCTTAAAAACAGTTTTAGTTCAATAATTTTTAAATGAATTACTTTTTGCTTATTTTTACATACCCATTTTTTCCTGATGTGTCTTTCCTAATTCTTATATTTTCAACCATTCTTTGTTTTAAATGAGTATTTTTTTCTCAGCATATAATTGGATTTTGCTTTGTAAAATCCAGATGTATTTTAAAAATACAGTAGTTAGCCCTTCTATAGTTATTGACATGTCAGATACATTTAATATTGTCATCATGTTATGCTTTATACATATTTTCTTCACTTAAAAAAATCTTTCACTATACAGTGTGTGTTGTGTTTCTTCTGATTATTTGGAAAGTTTATGTATATCTTCTGGATAGTTTATTTACAATTATACTAACATAATACACTTAAGGCTGTCTTTCTTTAGACAATGTCAATTGAATGTATATAACAATGATAAAACTGATACATGTCCACATCTTCCCTTACCCTACTCACTTATTTTAGTTGAATGATTTTCCATAAATTATCATGTTTAAATGATATCTTTTTACTCCTTGCTATAAAGGATAAGAACATAAGCATATTTATACTACCTTCATTTATTTCTCATCCTTCTCTCTCAACTATTGTAATTTGCATAGTTTCTACATTGGTAATATTGGTAATATATGTAGCATTTGTGTTGTGTTTTGTAGCTAAAATACTCTTATTTGTTTAGTCTTTATTCTTCTCAGTATAATCCTAACAGGGTTGTTTTTGTTGCTGTTGTTGTTGTTGTTTTTGTTTTTTGCTATGGATTTTCCAGTCATCTCTTTGTTGGCTAAACATGTATTTCAGTGGTTTCTTCAAGAAAAATTCGTAAGAACTACACATATGAAAATGTTTTTCTGATTTTTTTTTTTAAGACAGAGTCTAGCTCAGTCGCCCAGGCTGGAGTGCAATGGTGCAATCTCGGCTCACTGCAACCTCCTCCTCCTGGGTTCAAGCGATTGAGATTACAGATGCACACCACCATGTCCTGCTAATTTTTTGTATTTTTAGTAGAGATAGGCTTTCACCATGCTGGCCGGGCTGGTCTTGAAATCCTGACCTTGTGATTCACCTGTGTTGGGCTCCCAAAGTGCTGAGATTACAGGCATGAGTCACTGCACCTCACCTCTGATTTTTTTTTTTTTTTGGTGTCTGAGCAAGGTATAAAATTAATGGGTCTTACTTTATATTCTAAAAGACATTGTCACTTTTCTGCTTTTATATTGGGATTTCTGATGTTATTTAGAGGAAATATAGTTGGGTCAATGGAATTCCTACAGTCCCAGAAATTAAAGCCACTAAATTGGTCATTTGCTCTCTAGATTGGGTGAAACCTGATGCTCTTTGGTTTCTTTCTCTCTGATATTCTATAATTTGGGTTCAAGCCAAATGTGCCCCTTTCTAATGATACCAACTGATCTGGGGTAATGTAGTTGGTTATTCAGTAGCAGTTTGTTGGCTTTTAAAATGTTGCTCATTTTTACCTCTATATTTCCTAATCAAAAGCCTGTGTGGCTTTAGGGTCCACAAGAAGCTAGTGCTCACCCTTTCTGACAATGAGGATGATGCAACTTTGTCACACTCTTCTTTCTTTCATGGCTGACGAGAAGCTTGTAGCAAATCTGATTCCTACTCAAAGGCACTTTCCTAATGCCCGTGACTAACTCCCGTGATTTATGTGTTTGCCTCTTCATCCCCTTGTGGTGCTGACTTTTTGCTTGGCCCCTGTGCTCACATGTGTGGTCTTTCGGTTGCTATTTTCTTTCCAGGAGAGCATTCTTTCCACTCTCTTTCCATTGCTAACACCTAGACACCCTTCAAGGCTCAGCTCACACCCTTCAAGGCTCCGCTCACACATCAGCTCTTTCTGCAAGTCTTCTTGGGTGCTTCTGCAGCCTTCTATTATTACACTCATCTCAATGCATTACAATGTTTTGTTTATGTGTTTCTTCAACTACACATAAACTTGGAACTCTCTCAGGATGACATAAGTGTTTTTTCTTCTGTTTTTGTTTTTGTTTTGATTCTTTGTTGTTGTTTTGAGGCAGTCTCACTGGTGCATTCTCGGCTCACTGCAACCTCTGCTTCCCGGGTTCAAGCCATTCTCCTGCCTTGGCCTCCTGAGTGGCTGGCATTACCAAGCACCCACCACCACGTCCAGCTAATTTTTACATTTTTAGTAGAGACAGTGTTTAACCATGTTAGCCAGGCTTGTCTCAAACTCCTGACCTCAAGTGATCTGCCCATCTCAGCCTCCCAAATTGCCGGGATTACAGGTGTGAGCCACCATGCCTGGCTAATATAAGTGTTTTCTATTTCCAATTTCCCAGCATCTAACACTGGACTTATGTTTATTCAATGAAAAACTAAATAAAGGAATGATGCTTTTTCTTCTAAATTTTTTTTTTTTTTTGCTGTAAACCACATAAAATATATTTTATCAAAAGCCCTCCTGCTATCTTTCAAGGGCTTTGCTTTCTATATTCAGTTTTATCATTCAACACTTCCTTACACAGGCCATCTGACCCGTCCAACCATAAGTCTTTACTCATGCAGTTGGCATTTCCTCGCTCACCCCATCCCCAACTTGCTCAGTGAAACCAGCCATCCCAGATTTAATCTGGTGACATTGCCTTTCCCGTGATTCCATTTACCCTACAACCAAAAGATAACTGCATGCTTTATTAAGATAGATCCCTGGCAGGAGACTTGCTTTCTTTTTCCCTGATGTGTCTGTATTTTGACACCTGTGTTACTCTTCAAGTCTTCTCCAATGGACTCTCTGGTTTTAACTAGCCTCAACATCTCGCTTGGTTTCTTTGAGTAACTGAACTACTCCCTTCTTTTTGTCCCTGGAAGAGGGGAGCTGATTTAATTATTTCATAAAGGAATGCACTTTCTCTTATAAAACTGATTAATTTCTCAACTACATCTAGGAAATGAAAAAACAGATATCCATGGCAGTTTAATCGGTTACTGATTGGCCATATTTCCTAGGCTCCATTATTGGATAGAAAAAACAAATACTGAATTTGAAGAAAAATGATCTGGAGTTTATCCCAGTTTTATCACTTGTCCATTATGTTTCTTTGGGAATGTAGACCTCCTGAGATTTGATTGCCTCCTTGGAACAAATTATCCTTCTGTGCTTCCTAAGATTATCATTGGTATGAAGTGAATTTACGAACTCAAGAGCCATTATAAAATTTTGATGGATTATACCAACAACAATTGTTATTATATAAGAAATTTCAAGTCAAATCTGTAACTGCTGCCTGATCTTTTCAACAATGGTTATATATTTTTAAAACAACTATATAGTTATTATTCTTATAGCAACAAAATCAATGAGGGCCAGTATGTGAAGTTCTAATAAATCCTGAACTCAACGTGTTCTAATTTTTGCTGAATTAGTTTTTGACACACCCTCTCCCAATACCACAAAGTGTGATGTAAGGGTTGTGATCAGGCTCATAAATTTTCATACCATATTCCTAAATGGTGAGACAGAAATTCTAAGCCTACCAATTCATTTGTTCAAAAATTCATTTGTTTCTTCAACTATGAATTTAGCTGGGTGCTTCCTAACTGTGGCCTTTACGAAGCTATATATCTGGCTCTGGAAAAAGTTCTACTCAGTCTCATCACAGTGGGGCCCAAGTAGTAGATGTGATTTATTTTGTGTTGGTTTTTATCATAAAGCCCTGGTATTGAACTTTAGCTTCTTCTGTTTGATAATGATAATACTAATGAATGACAATGATTATGTTATTTGTAAGACTTTTCTGGAGCTATGTTTTTTAAGAAATTAAGGCAATTTACATGTTTTATACTTGAAATGATGGTTCATGACCTCACTATAGAAGACATTAGATATAGTTAATTATTTGCCTGTATTAGAATCACCGTATTTTGATATAGAAAGCAGTCTTTTTTACTTTCTTTGCTAGACTTTACATTTTTTCTAAAATGTCAGTAATGTCATTATTAATCTCCAGACAGTAAATATTAATTGCATAACATTAAATACATAAAATATGAAGATATTTAATAATATTTACAATCTTCTTTTTGATACAAAATGTTAAAATTGTTGTATATGTTCTTTCAAATAAACACGCACATGTACACACATTTTTTAAAGTGAAATGTACATTAAATCTTTCACCTGGGACATTTTACAAATTTTTTTCTGTTTTTAAACAAATGCCTGTTTATTATTAAACATTTGGAAAGACATTTAAGATGCCTTTACTCATTAAAGACATCTTAAAGAAAGTAAAACAGGAGAGAGATCCAAGATGGCCGATTAACAACAGCCCAGGATTGTAGCTCCCAGTGAAAGCACAGAGAGCGAGTGGGCGCCGCAATTTCAGACGAATTTCTGTGGCCCACAAACTGGGAGATTCCCGGCGGAGGAGCCACAC